>CBVK0100592507.1:0-16125 GCA_900067695.1 Picea abies | reverse complement strand
TCATATGCCAACTATAAATGTTTGGCGATATTTTTGTAAAATTATTCAAATTTCTAAGGATTTTATATAGTTTTTATAATTTTTTGGCGATTTTTTAGGTAAAATAATTTTATCCTATAGAATTTGGGCGAATCATTTTTAAAATAGCGAATCTCTTTGGAAAAACCATGGAAAATTAGCCCATAGGAGAAATTTAGCCAATAAAATAATCCATGTGAATCGTATTAGGCCTAATAAGAGTACCATTTGGTTTGGGAAGGGGACAAAGTTCTCACCTCGATTTATAGGATTGTTCAAAATCCAAGAGAAAATTGGACCCATTGTCTATCATCTCGTACTGCCACCCCACTTGCATAAAACTCATAATGTTTTTCATGTATCTGTTCTACGTCATTATGTTATTGATGAATCACATAAACTAAATTGGAAGGAATTGCAAGTATCAGAAGTAGGAACCCTCACGGTAGAACCGTTACACATATTGGACCGTAGAGTCCAACAACTCAGGAACCGTCTAGTAGACCAAGTTAAGGTCTAGTGGAACAAGTATAGTCCAGTATCTGCTACTTGGGAGGATGTCGAGACATTACAACGAGATTATCCCTCACTTTTTTGACCACCTCGAGAATATGTTTCTCGAAGGTTGGGTGTATGTAAAACCACCTTTTGACTTAGACAACTAGGATTACCTAAGATCTAATCACCTTTATTTTCTATTCATAGTGAAACTATTAATGATACACTTGAACTTTAAGACGTATAAACCTTTATGAATGTTTAAACATTATTTGAATGATGATGGATATGATGTGATCTACTATGTGAATGTAAATTCTACTAATGTTTAAATGTTATTTGAATGATGATGGATATAATGTGATCTATTATGCGAATGTAAGTTATATGAATGGTTAAATGTTATTTGAATGATGATGGATATGATGTCATTTGTTATGTGAATGTAAATTCTATGAATGTTTAATGTTATGTGAATGATGATGGATATGATGAAATCTATTAGGTAAATGAAAATTCTATGAACGAGTAACATTAATTGAATTATGGGGACATTATGAGATCTATTTCTAACTTGAAAATTTGACATTTAAAGTTGTTGGTACGTGGATACCGAATTGAGATTATGGTTGAATGCATTTACATGATGATAATGCATAGATATGTATGAGTTTGTGTTATAGACTAATTTGCAGGTCAATGGGCTATGAAATAGCCAAGAGATAATGGTAATAAAAGTGGATGTCATGACCACTGACCAAGAAACAATATGGTATGAATCTTCGTATGTGAAATTATATTGGTACGAATGCACTGTTATGATATATGGACTAGTGAAGGTTTTCAAGTAGTGAGACTGCCCAAACTGAATAAACGATGACAAAATTCCTAGCAACACGGTGCCACTGTATATTCCATTGTAGGGTGTGGACCCTAATCCTATTAGGAGGGGTGGAGGCATTTCCCACTATGTATCCTCTGAAACTTAGAGTCATGGGATAATTGTGTTAGCTCACGCTCCCCTAGACGTGTGATGATGATTGTTAGTTGCCTATTGGGGAAGCTTGGTCAAGATAGTGACACTTCCACTTACGGGTTCTATTTGGAGTTAGGTCAATATAGTTGACGCTCCAAGATAGTCCAACAGAGGAAGGATAAGAATGGAAGATGGGAGTAAGTTAGGGAGGAAGGATGAATAGAAATAGTTGAAAGTGTATGGAGATTTTCATTATGATGGAATTTATTGTTTTTCCTTCTGAAAAGAAAATGTGTATATACGTATCTTCATGATTACTTAACTGAACTACAATTGTCTAAATAAACATTGTTGAGCTATATTATTGTAATTAAGGGATTTCACAAACATTTGATTGGTTTATTATCTTTTATAAAATGAATAGTCTTGGTGATTGGATTGGATGCATACACAAATTACTATAGAGGTGATAGTTATTGTTATCAGTACATACACGAGACTTGTATGTGCTAGCTACACATGCATTTCTTGCACATGTACACTAGTATGTATGAGTTTTCTTTGGCTTACTTACTGATAATGTTATTTAATGGATATGAATGTGTGAACCATGTGTCATTTCCCTTGTATTATAAATTACTTTAACTTCGGGATGAAGTTTCCTGAAGGGTGCGTGTATGTAACAACCCTAATTAATTAATTAATTAATTATCATGGTTAAATATTTGTTTAATGAATATTAGTTTAATAAATTATCAATTTTTATTTTGGAGAGTTATTTTATAATATAATTGTATCGGTAGATGGACCCATTTATGGAAGGGGGGATAAGGTGGTTGAGGTTTAATGGGGGGATAAGGTGGTTGAATTTTAATGGGGGGATAAGGAGGTGGATAATGAAGGGGAAGGGATATAATGCAAGGGAAAGCACTCGGGAAGGGGATCCTTCTAGGGGAGTAATATTTTCATATTATATGAGGTAGTTTGGGGATTGAGTTTTTTTTTGGGGGGGGTTCTGTATTTGTTTTGGGCTTACAATTGACTGAAGGACTTTCATAGGGGGAACCTATTATTTGGAATTTTGGGCTCGGGGGCCAGGAAACCATAAGGAATTATGGGGCTAGGGAGTTGGATAGGTTGTTCCTAGCTATCTGGGAGGTTAGTCAGTTTTGGGCAGAGCTTCAGCATGGGCAGAGTTTCATAACAACACCAGTTTGAGGTATTTATCATCATTATTATGATGTGTTCATTATTATTATATTGTTCATTTTTTTTATGCTGAACATGTTATTTATTATCATGTTTCTCTCATTTTTAAATTCTATTGAACAATGAATTGTTATTATGCTGAATAGTGAACAGAAAAGAAATTATTATAGCATTTCTATATCTAGATTTTGTTTGGTAAGGATCTGTTTGGACAGGCCTTACAGGTAAACCAAATCCCTCAAGTAGGAGATGCTCCCAAGGATGGTGTCTTAGGGTTATGTAATGGGTGATGAGGTGGAAGTGGTTTAGAATTCATATGTCATTGAGTTTCAAGACATACAAGGGCTCACATTATCTCATTTATGGGTGCCTTTGTAGAGGGTGTGTGGCACCTTTGTTTGCAATGCACTTTTTCCAAGCCCATATTATTTCCATTATTTATTTATTTCATGTTTTAAGGAACAAGTTGAAGGCCAATGTTCTAGCATGGTGCCCAAATAATGATAGTGTTAGTCACAAGTACCTCATGAAAATGAGAAGGTTGGCTCATGATGAGACCCCATTTCTCGCAGTTGTGAAACTGAGAGCCACTACCCTAGTTTATTGACCAGATGATGGTAATTCCATATCGCTAAATACCCGTGGTCATGATAGGATGGCTCATAATGAGATCTCCTATCTCCCAACTAACCCCTTAAGCATTCATTATCATTTATTTTTGTAGGTCACCCTTTTGTTACATAGAAGAATTTATTTTCTTTCTTGGGGGATCCCTGGGAAAAGCATCTGGAAGGTTTGTATCTAGGATCTTATCTTTTTAGCCAACAACAATCCCTCTGGGCCTTCATCCCCTTCTTCCCATGAAATGAGGTACATGCATTTCTTGGGTCACTATAGTCAAAGATCCTAGAAGAGGACAATATGATGTGAGTGTAATGAGAGGAAAGTGGTAAGTATGGTTGGGAATGGTAAGATAACCCCTTAAGGGACCCCTGGTCATAAGACTTTCCCAAAGTTTGGCCACTTACTAGGAAATATATGACACTCACCAAGGTGAAGCATATTCAAAGACATAATGTCCAAACATGCGCTCTATAATTAAAAGCAGCTTAAATACAACCTATTTAAATGACTTAAATATTAGGGTGATTACCTTCCACAATACCTTACTTGTACCACATGCAGCAAGATCCATTTGACTTCCAGAAGATAGTTGGTGTGGTGGATGTGCTGACAATGTATCAAAATGTGGTGATAGAGTGAGCTTATATATGTGCAAGTGGACATTGTTGGTCATGTAGTCTCTCAACACTCCATATCTACAACTTGAGGGCCTCGAGATATGATCTCCTTAGTTATCCCACAAAATGGGGATGAAAAATACATCCTTGTATATCTCAATACTTTTAAGTTTTCTTAACATAATTCATGAGATGATCAATGTCGTATTTTCCATCATGTGAAAAATTACCTCATTATCGGTGACACATTATATCATTGAGGGGTTGATTCAATTATTCATTGTTTCTTGACCCATGAAGAAGTTGATTCTGTGCTCAATGATTTCCACAGTGGAGCACGTGGCGGTCATTTATCTGGGTTGGATACATCACAAATTTTTTTACGTGACGGGTACTTTTGGCTGATGATCTTTAAAGATTGTGTTAAGGAACTCCAAAGGTGTCATCCTTTCCAAATTGTTTCTTGAAAAATACACATGTATTCTTCTTCATTTTTTCTTGTCATCAATGTTAGTTCATTTACAAAACTGGTAATCGATTTCACCACATGAAACCAACCTTTGGATAGGGGGAACCACTATATAATCATGGAAGTCGACTACTTTACGAAGTGGGCAAAGGAAATGACTACTTTTGCTAATGGTGAGACAAAAACCTTATTTCTTTTCAATTAGGTCATCACTGGGTTTGGAGTTCCAAGAGAGATGGTCACTGACCATGGAAGTTGTAATATCTATAGCCCGAATCCCATTGTAGATATAAATGTAATTGTACATAACATATGATGAACCATGATAATTTGGGGGCAAAGTTCCTTTGTATGAATGTACTTTAAGGCCAAAGTTCCTGTATGGTTATTAGGATGGTGAGATAAAAGCTGAAAGGGCAACATACCTATTTTTTGTAAAATGCAATCACACTCAATTTTAATGAAAACACATCATTGTTGCATACGAACCATGTAAACAAGTATGGGGGGATAAACTATACCATAATCGGAAAAGGGGGCTAAGATTATGCGGAAAAAGGGCTAAGCTATGGTCTTAAACCCAAAGGAATATTTTATTAATATTCCCCAAAATGTATAACGTATAAAGTATAGATATTTAAATATATCCTAATTCCTTATGTTTAGGAACATATCATCTTGTGAGGGAATCCATGTGGAACCAAGCTAATTTTCAACATGACAAGTGTTAAGTGGGAACATGAAAATATAAATGGGGAAATTTAGTTCCTTTGGGGGGGCATATTACCATTATCATTCACACCTCACTACTTCAAGGGGACTGTCATCTATACCTTCATGTTACAAACATATGTATCTGTAACCATATCAGGACATTGATTAGTGTTGGAGAGAGGCTCAAGAGGAGGGTTGTTAGTCCCATAGGACTATGAAGAAGCACGTTGTCAGTATCGTAGGATACTAAAGAAGCAAGTTGTTAGGCTTGTGAGAATTTTCTCTAGGTGAGAGAACTACTGGGAATTGATTTCCCAAGGTGACAAACTATAGCTACAAAGCTCTGAAAATTTATGTTTGAACTATTGTTGAAGATATGAAAGGGAAGGGTGGATATTGAAGTACTGTTCAGAAGAGAATGGGAACACTTCCTGGGGTGGGATAGGCATGTGGGGAATGAGCGACTGTGGGATGTTAGTTTTATTTGGAACCCATGTATGAGTTGTACACTGTTTAAGAGATCTTAGCCTAGATATAAATCCTTTACTGGGTGGAATTTATCCCCATCTCAGAGGTGACCCATTGCTGAGAGTTTATGAGCAGTGTGGTATAACACTGGGAGGAACGTGGAAGGTCTGCATGTAGTTGGTGTTTATTTCATGAGACGAGTTTCTTTCATGTTCTTTTTTTATTAACTTTGTGTATAATTATGTGTATGTTTCTATGAAATCTCTGTGATAATGGTGTTTACAAATTATTATTGTTATTCCACTCAATTGTTTTCATATGAAGAACATCTTAGTAATTTAATTATGTCATAATTTAGGTGTTGTGTTAATATTTATGCATTTGTTTTCATGGATTTATCTGTGTATGCTGCATGCCTATTTTATGTTATTATTTTTTATGAATCTATGCATTTGCAGAGTATTTTTTTGATTTAAATTATTATCGGAGTTTGAAATTTTAAGTGGCATAAGACAATGGGTGGTTGTGAATGTTACAATGTGGTATTAGAGTAATTTTGTTGAGTTCCTGGTAATGGGGACATTACAAAGTGGTATCACAACCTTGTTTTCAACACTGATCCTAGATGGGATGAGTTAGAAGAAAAATGAAGTGGAAATTCAAAGAGAATTAATTTATGGAGTATGTCTGCAACTTGTTTTATTAAATTAATCCAGTAAAATTGAGAGAAATTTCATGGGTAATGTGAATAATTGAGCCCAGAAATTAAGTATAATAAAATTTAGTCTCTAATTGAGCATATTTGGGCCCGTAGATGTCTAAAAGTTGAAGTTACAAAGTGTCCATGGTGCCCATGACAAAATTGAGGAGAAATTGGACAAATGCCCTAATTTTCCCAAAGTAATTCAAGACAAATTCAATGCGCAAGAGGTGAATTTGAAGAGGGGGGAGGGTTTAATTTGTATGTATAGACCCAATTTGGATATGTTGAGATTAATTACAAGCTCTAATGGTGGCCACAAAAATAATTGCAAACTTTAGCCTCTTTCGAAATTTAAAAAATAAGCAAAATTGAAAAAGAAAATTGGGTATTTTTTCGTATGATGATATTAGCATGATGTGGAGGCCAAAATCCAACTGACGTTGTAATATAAAGAAGTGTACTTCCATGGTGGAATGTACATGTTGGATGGGATGAAAATTGGTACTTATTGGAATGGTCCTGTGTGTGCCTCCTACCCAAGCCAGAATTACTACCAAGAGTCATACGACTTCCTTAACTAACGACCCACTAACGACATGAATGAAGGCGTGTGATATGCCCTCCATACTTTGCCCCAATCCACCAAGTGCCTTGCACCCTTTTTATGGCTTGTTTTTTTTTCCGAGATTCATAGAGCTTGGATGGCCCTCTTTTTCATATAGTCCCCGCCATCCTAGGTTCTCATGGTAGGCAAGAAGAGAGTAACCAGCCAACAGGTGATTGCAAAGCCGGGGTTTAGGAGCCAGGGCAAGGGAGAGAGAAAGAACTAGGTAGGGGTGGAGAAATATAAGGAAGGCAGGTAGTTATTTTATTATAGATAGATAGCCGGATCCATGTGGCAAGACAACTGTCAGTCGCACGAAACCCTGGTAAGAAGTGGAAAAATGGTTAAGTGTTGAGACTTCTCGGATGGACTTATGAATTCTAAGACAGACTTATGAAAGGAAGGTTACAATATAATGATTCTACGAGTCTGCGAGTCCATTTCTATGGAAAAATGGTTAAGGTTTGAGACTTCTCAGGAAGACTTATGAAAGGAAGATTACAAGATTATGAGTCTGCGAGTCCACATAGACGGAAAAACGGTTAAGTGTTGGGACTTCTCAGACGAACTCATGAAAGGAAGGTTACAATATTATGAGTCTGAAAAGGAAAAACAAGATAAGTGTTGGCATTCAGTTCATGAAAGACATTAATATAGGCTATGAGTCTACGATTCCACCACCCGTGAGCCGTGAATACATTAAAGTTTCTAATAATGGGAGCAAGTTAAGGGAGAAAAAAAAGTGAGAGTGTATTTTGGAGGCCATGAAAGTTTGAAGGGAAGCAATGAAGACCTTATAATTGAGGTGGAATAATTTTGATGGTTGAGATCTAATTTGAAGAAAATCAGATGGTGGTTGAGCATCGAAGCTAGGATGATCAAGCTAACAAAATTATCTTTCCTTAAATTCCATTAATACTTTGTCTGCTCAAAGTTTTGAATGGGGACATGAGAATTAGTCATTAGGATTCATGGAAAATGGAGTCCATGTATTCGCTCAAGAATGTATAAATTTTTTTATTAAGAATTCACAAGAAATCATAGATAAGTTAGTTCTAATAAAATTATGAAGAACAAAATGTTATATAAAATGATGGATTTGTTAAATTCTTGTATCCTTACAAATATTGTTTCATACACATTTTTCAGAACCAAGAACATAATTCGATGTAAGAATAATTGAATAAGAAGATCAGTAAACCAAGATATGGATCATGACCAAGGAAATTATAATTATGAAGATGAGGGAAAAATGTTTGGTATGGGTGCGGATGTTTTAGTAACAAAATCCAATGGGTATGGAGAAGATGGAAAGGAAGAGAGCATGAACTTGGTGGAGACCATAACTTTTTTGAAAAAGGATGTCCAAAGCTATAAAGATGATAATGATAAGATTATGAAATCCAAGAAGAAACAAAAAGGATTTAACATGAAGTTAATGAAGAGCTTGTACAAAATAGAGAAGAAGATGGATAGGGAGATTGAGTCAAGCAAATCATGTATTATTCGGTCTCATGATAAGAGAAGAAGAACCACAAGTGTTGGTAGGAATCACAATCACTCCCCAAGGCATTGAACTAGGAGAAAACACAATAGTTCAAGTCCATCCCCTATTAGGAAGCATAAGAAGAAGTATGGAGTGGATGAGCTATAGGGAGAAATGCATAAAATAAAACCACCTACATTTGATGGTGAACACAAGAAGGATGAATATTCTAAGACCTAATTTTTGGGTGTGATAAATTATTTTTAGTTACATAATTACTCTTCATGGGAAGAAAGAATAATTTCCATATATCAACTCAAAGGAAAATTATGAATGTGGTGGGATTAGTTTGTCCAAGTGCAACAAATTTATGATAAAAATTTTACTTGGAGAGAATTCAAAAGGTATTTTCAAAATAAGTACCTAACCAAATGATACTATGATAAGAAGATGAAGGATTTATTTGAACTCAATCTTGGGAGTATGACCATAGATGAGTATGAAAGGAGGTTCTTAGAGATGATAAAATATGTATCTTTCATCAAGGATGAAAATGTTAATATTGAAAGGTACCTTAGTGGTATTCCATCATTTATTATCAAGAAGATACAGTATGATGATCCCAAGACACTAGAAGAAACCATAAGGAGAGATAAATCCCTCTATGATCAACACAGTGGAAGAGAAAATTTCCAAAAGGCATGGGAAGACAAGAATAAGAGAAATATGGAACAGAGGAGGAAGGGGAGAAAGCCACCATTCTTCCCAAATAATTCTCAAGGATATTCATCTCCTAAGGAACCAAAGATGGCTAAGACAATGGGGTAAAGACCAAGGAAACCACCAATTAAATGTTGGGGTTGTGGGGGATATCATATGTATATATATTTCCCTCAAATAGGTGAAAAAGTGAGGATTGTTCATAATGTACAACAAGATGAAACAATGGACAAAATAAGAAAAAATGTTCCTTGGATATACATAGCTCTGAATAAAAATCATGTTGAGTTTCAGTCACATATGATTGAAGTGGAAGGTAAGATCAACAACCAACCCATCTCTATTTTAATTGATTTAGAAGATAGTCATAGTTATATAGATCCTAAGATGGTGGAAATATTTCAATTGCCAAAAATAAATCTTGGTAAACCTTGGTTGGTGCAGCTAGCTACAAGAGCTAAAAGGAAGATTAATGATATGGTTAAGTCATTCCCAATAGGCATGAATGGATTAAGCATAAGCGTAGATTTGAATATCATACCTTTGGGCTCATATAAATTCCTAATCGATATGGATTGGTTGGACCAAAATTATGTTGTTCTATATTGTTATAATAAGGATTTTACCTTCTTGGATGAAGAAGGGAACATGAGGGCAGCTCAGGGTATTCCAAGAGTAGTAACTATCATAGAAGTTTCATCTTTATAGCTGAATAAAAACTCTAGGAAATGATTTCAAGTATTTGCAACACATATGGTGGAGGAATGTAAGGATAAAGTACCAAGTATTGAATATTATGTAGTCCTAAAGGATTTTGAATATGTATTTAAAGAAACATTGGTGTTTCCACCCAAGAGAGATATTGAATTCTCCATAAATATGATGCATGGGGAAGCCCTGGTATCCAAGATTCCTTATAGGATAAGTACACTAGAATTGAAGGAGTTGAAAATGCAGCTAGAGGAACTTCTAAAGAAGGGTTATATACGCCTAAGTGTTTCACTTTGGGGTGCCCCGGTAATATTTGTGAAGAAAAAAGAATGAACCTTGAGTTTTTGCATAGAATTCAGGAAATTGAAAAAGGTAACCGTGAAGAACAAGTACCCTTTGCCAAGGATATATGATCTCTTTGATCATCTGAAAGATGCTAAATTATTCTTGAATATTGATCTCAGGTCAAGCTATCATTAGGTAAGAATTAAAGAAGAGCACACCAACAAGACTACCTTCAGAACAAGGTATGGCCTTTATGAGTTCACAATGGTGCCATTTGGGTTATAAAATACACTAATTTTCTTCATGTGTTTAATGAATGGTATTTTCAGGGATTGCTTAGATAATTTTGTCATTGTCTTCTTGGATGAAATTATTATATACTCAAAATCTGAAGAAGAACATGAGAAACACTTGAGAATGGTGCGACAAGTATTGAGAAAACATCATCTATTTGCAAAGTTGAGCAAGTTCTCATTCTACCAGAGGTAGATACATTGCTTGGGGAATATTATTTCAGAGAAAGGGATAACAGTGGACCTAGAGAAGATAAAATCCATTAAAGGGTGTCCAACGCCGACAAATGCCTCTCAGGTAGGATCAATTATGGGAATTGTAGGTTACTACAACATATTTATTGAAGGATTCACAAATATTGCACACCCAATCACTTCCTTGCAAAAGAAGGGTGTGAAGCTTGAGTGGACATCAAATTGTGAAATAAGCTTTCGACACTTGAATTATTTTTTGAGTAGTGCCCCAATACTGAGGATTATAGATCCAAATGAAGACTTCATTGTATGTACAGATGCATGTAAAGAAGTACTTGGTGGATTTCTTAGTCAAAATGAACATGTGGTGTGCTACGAATCGAGAAAATTAAAGGAACATGAAAGACATTATGCTACTCATGATTTGGAATTGGCAGCCATAGTGCATGCCTTGAATATGTAGAGGCACTACATCACGGGGAAAATATTCAAGTTGAGGAGACACCATAGTGGTATGAAATATTTATTTGGAAAGACAAATCTAAATGCCAGGAAAACCAGGTGGTTAGAATTCCTCAGTGAATATGACTTTGATATAAAGAACATCAAGGATAAGGAAATAAGGTGGTTGATGCACTCATCTAGAGAGTGCATGAGATGTATTATACAACCATTAGAATGTACACATTAGAGTTGAAAGATAGAATTTTAGAGGCTTCAAAATCAGATCTACAATACATGGAAATAAAGAAAAAAATACGACAAGGTATTTTGTAGTAGAAAATTGAGAATTTTCAGTTAAAAGAGGAGGAAATTCTTTTGTACATAGGCAGGATTTATGTGCCAAATTCTCAATATTTGAAAATTCTGATATGAAAAGAAATGAGTAATGTTCCTCATGTTGGACAACCAGGTTACCAGAAGACTATTAAATTTATCAAGAGCCAATATTGGTGGTTAGGTATGAAGAAGGAGGTTGTTTATTTTATTGCCAAGTGTTTGCAATGCCAAAAAGTCAAAGATGGGCATAGACACCCAAATGATCTGCTACAACCATGACTCATTCCTAAGTGGAAATGGGAATTTGTAACAATGAATTTCATCACCAAGATACCTAAAACAACCAAACAACATGATTCCATCATGGTGGTGACGGATAATAATACTAAAGTTTCCCACTTTATTCTAGTAAAGCTCACTCAAAAGGCATCCAACATTGTTGATATTTATATGAGAGAAATTGTTCGAATGCATGGTATACCTAAGATTATTGTGTTTAACAGAGATCCAAAATTTACATCAAATTTTTGGAAAGGATTATTCAAAGGATTTGGGACTAATATGAACTTTAGCACAAACTATCATCCAGAGTCAGATGGCAAAATAGAGAGAGTGAATCAAGTGATTGAATATACATTGAGGATGTATGTGATGGATAAACCATCCAAGTGGGAGGATTATTTTCATTTAGTGGAGTTTTCTTATAACAATGGGTATTAAGAATCTCTAAAAATGAGCCGATTTGAAGCACTTTATGGTATAAAATGCAACACACTAGTGAGTTGGGAAAACCCAAAAAACATAGTAGTGGTTGGACCAGAATTACTAAGGGAAATGGAGGAATAGATGGTGAGATCAAAATAGAATTTAAAGGTTTCCTAGGATAGGTAGGAAATTTTTGCTGATAAGGGAAGAACTAATAGAGAGTTCAAAGTGGGTGACCATGTTATTTTAAAATAAAAGGCCAAGAGAAGTTCATTGAAGTTGGGAATTTTTTCAAAACTGGAAGCTAGTTATTGTGGGTCGTTTGAAATCCTAGAGATGATTGGTCCTATAGCATACACACTTTCCTTACCTGCATCAATGTGTATTCATAATGTATTCCATGTATCATTGCTTAAAAAGAATGTACCTGATGCTAATAATTTCATTGATTAGAATGTGATTTAGGTGTAGCAAGAAGGAGACTTCCTGATCAAGGTGGATATCGGTGGACATCCACCTATTCCAACTAGCTCACATGCAATTTTCATCATTGGCAGTTAATTCCTATATTTTTGAGTCCTAAACTTCTGGGGTTGTTTTGAGGCCCTAAATAATTTTTTTGGAGCTCACCACAGTCACACTGTAGACAGAGTCAGAGTGTGAAGGAACAGTGTGTATTCCTCTGATATACATTTCTAATGGGATATCATGCACCTAAAATGGAGATCGTATGCAAATGTTACAACACCGATACGTTGTTGTACAAACTTACCCCATTGGGGCCACATGACTCTTGGCACTTCATATCCACATTGGGGTCATAAAACCTTTTGGATTTTTATCTTCGAGGGGCTAGGTTTTTGGATGTTTAGGGTTTTTTAATTTATTAAAAAGGTATTTTGAGCCTCATTTTACTCATCTTCTTTCAAATGAGCATAGTTGTCACATCTCTTCTTAGAGATAAGATGCCACCATTCTAGCGAGTCTTTC
This sequence comes from Picea abies, assembly GCA_900067695.1. Classification (NCBI taxonomy): domain Eukaryota; kingdom Viridiplantae; phylum Streptophyta; class Pinopsida; order Pinales; family Pinaceae; genus Picea; species Picea abies. Next base: position 3,060 of record CBVK0100592507.1, on the reverse strand, counting down.
ACTATATAATTTTACAGTTATGTACATTTCACTCATTAACAGAAATTGTGTATTACTATATATATGTGCCTCTTGTTATCACTCCAAGAGTCACTCCCAGAATGAAAATGACAATAATCTTGGTAACATAAAAATTTAAATGGATTAAAATAGTTTGAATAGGTGTATCAACAAGAGAAGAGTAAAAAGGAGGGCATTAGACTACTACAAATACATTCCAATGGGCATGGAGTCGTAACATCCTACAGATCAAAGGAAATTAGGTTGCCTACCGAAAAAATGGATTATGCAAAGATGGATAGAAAAATAGAAGTTAAACAAAAAGAAGAATATCCACATAACAAATATCTTTTCTGTAATATAGATTAAAGGGTTCTTGAAAAATAATTTGTGATTAACAAGAAATTACCACAAATCCTTTGTAGCTCATGAATTCATTAACCAAAGGTATCTTTTGATCTTCAAAATCTGTAAATATTACTCAATAAAGATGAAAATATAAACAAAGAACACAAATTCTGATAAGAAACTCTCATGAATCTCTAATGGAAGAAATGCTAATTACAACAGGCCCTCAAGCTTATAATTGAGCAAATAAATTGTTCCTCTATCTCTCTCCTCTCTTGGATCATGAATCCCCCCTCTCTCTCCAAGAGATCTCTCCTTCCTTAAATATAAAATAGAATCCAAATAGCCTTAGGAGGTCGAATCACATATCCTCCATTGGATTCTAAGCCTTGGAGATAGGTGGCAACAATCAAAGAGACAAAAATCCAACAAACTACTTTTTAGGAATTTGTTGGAAGTCATTAATAAATTGTTTCCACCTCATTTCATGGGGCCTTTAATGGAGATAAATATTAATTTTAGGTGTCCCTTGAAATCTAACAGATCCTAGAGAATCCATTTGAATCCTCCTTGATAGGTGGCAACCTCCCAACAAGGTGGATATTAAAACCATGACCGCTACAGGAAATTAGGTAGCGTCGCTGTAAAATAGTTGGTAGCACCACTTATATGTTTAATATATCTCAGAACATAACACATTTTGAAAAACTGAGAGTTTTTTGTTATTTGGAATGTTATGAACATAAACCTCCTCTAGTTTGCAAAAATTCCTTCTCAATTTTTCACAATACAAGTTTTAAGTTAGTCATTCAAAACTGGCAGAAATGTTCAAAAATAATTCTGCATAATTTGATTTCTGCCATAATTTCGGTAGCGCCTTTAGGTAGTGCCCGCCTGTGTTTCTACGTGCAATTGGGTAGCGCAAATCTGTGAGTTCGTCTAATTCTTTGAACCTTGTGAGATGTAACGAACCGCCTAGTTACGACAACCATGCTAGTGACAGGTGCAATTTTTTTTTTTTTTGAAGTGTGTGAGTGCGTATGTACAAGGAAGCAACCAGGATGAACATAAGAATATGACCAGGATGCATGATACAGAACCCCATGCATAAATGAAGATCACACGACAAGTAAAACTGACTGCTAAAATACGACTGACCTCCCGCCCGTCCTACCCTGCAAGGTTAGGCCCTCCAGGACACATAAGCAACCCTCAAGCCCAGTTTCCCATCATCTTTAACCATTTAAGGTCTCAGGGCTGGCAACTGTTCTGAGGAACATGGAGGTGTCTACATCCCACCCGACACAATAGACCAAGTAACTGATTAATCACAATCGATGTACAACATAATAAGAAGAACAAATTGTACCCCTTACGGAAGGCGCGCGACAAGGACTCTGACAACGAACACCCAAGTTATTAATCAAGAATCAACAACCCTCATTTACCAACTCCGAGTAGTTTATGTTACGTAAAAACCAGGACATTCCCACTAAGTATGTCTTATCATTATCAATAGATTACACAACCTTACAACAAGATAACCATATCATATCATCCTTAATCATAAAAACGTTGAATAAAATTAAGGTCATACATCCAACTCTAATCCTTGCAACTGGTTGTATGGTACAAGCAACACAATTCATATTCGACGATATATTACAATACGAAATTCAATAACAGTGTTAAACTATTTAACAATATTTAACAGTATTATTATCAACACCATAATTAACCATTATAATATACCAAATTTAAAAATGATGTCAACTTAAATGAGTAATATTATTCAACAAAAATCTCTAGAAATAAATGATGTTAAGTTTCTCTTTTATAAGATATGACTCTATTTAATGTAACTTAATTATTCAAAGTACATTCATCAAATTATTTTTGTATGGAGGAAATCTAGGTACATTATAGCTATTTTAAGGACTTGTATTGTGCCTCAGTGGACATGACACTTTATCCAATATCATAATTCCACACACTAACAAGAGATGTATAACGTTCCTACACATAAACCCAAGTAGAGAAATATAATAAAATATTAATGTAAAATATTAAATCTAAAAGATTTCCAAGTATATAAACAATCATCATAATTTAGGAACATCAATTGAGAATAAAAATAAACAAAAATAAACATAAAAAGACAATATTAAAAAGGCCATATTGGATATAAGGTAGGAAAACGCAATTTCCTATTTCATCAAACATTACCATTGGGATTCTATATCAATAATTTCCTGACATTCGTATGCCACAACCTTTTACCTTCACCTAAGATAATTTATCAACATTTTGGATCTATCAACCATCCTATTAAACTGACAAGAGATAACCCTTACCATACCCTTAAATGACATTATTGAATCTATCCTATTTTTAATGACCAGATACAACCAATACATTACCTTAAGTGTCATTATTGAACTACCCTAATTACAAGTGACAGGATATATAACCATTACATTACTTTAATGACATTATTGAAACTATCCAATGGAAAATGTCAAGTTACAACCGATACAATATCTTAAATGTCATTATCCCAAACAACATTTAAAAAGGGCCCTATATGAAACTAAGATATTAAAAGGGTCACATCTAAACATCATTATTTAAAGGGACAATTCATCATATCTAAATTATTGGTCCATAAGGTCATTAAAAAAAAGAAAAACCACACCATATCCACAATTAACA
>CBVK0100592471.1:0-11088 GCA_900067695.1 Picea abies | reverse complement strand
ATAGCTAATATTGCAGAAATTTACATGAGAGAGATTTATAGGTTGCACGACATACCTAAGGCAATTGTTTTGTACAGAGATACAAAGTTTACTTCAAAATTTTGGAGGGGGTTGTTTAAAGGATTTGGCACAAATCTAAATTTTAGCACAGCATACCATCCACGGTCAGATGGGAAGACAGAGAGAGTCAACCAAGTAATCGAAGACATGTTAAGAATGTATTTGATGGATAAGCCATCTAAGTGGGAAGATTACTTGCATTTGGTTAAGTTTGTCTATAATAATGGGTATCAAGATTCCTTGAAGATGATCCCATTCGAAGCGTTGTATGGTAGAAAAGGAAATACTCCAGTGAGTTGGGACAACCCAACAGACAAAGTGGTACTTGGGCCAGAATTGCTCAAGAACATGGAAGACCAAATGGTTAGAATTAAGCAAAATTTGAAGGCAACAAAAGACAGAAAGAAAAATTATGCAAATAAGAACAAGATAGCTAGAGAATTTAAAGTGGGGGAGCATGTATTTTTGAAAGTGAAGCCCAAGAAGAGGTCATTGAAGTTTGGCAGTTGTACAAAGCTAGTAGCCAGATTTTGTGGTCCATTTTAGATATTGGNNATAATAGGGCTAGTTGCATACATGCTTGCATTGTCTGCTTCCATGAATGTGCATAATGTATTTCATGTCTCTTTGCTAAAAAAGTATGTACATGATCCTAACCATGTTATTGGTTGGCATTTGATTCAGGTAGAGCCAGAGGGACACTTTCAGGTCCAAGCAATGCGCATATTGGACAAAAAATTCAAAATGCTTCGGAATCGAGTCATAGAACTGGTAAAACTCCAATGGACCTACTACGGTCCTGGAGATGTTACTTGGAAGCATGAATATGTCATGCGAGCAAAGTACCCACAAATTTTTGAATAATTTTGAAATGTTGATTTCTATTTTGTACATGCATTGAGGATAGTGTCAAAATAAGGGGGAGGGGAGTGTAATACCTTGATTTTTATCCCCCATAATTATTGATGTATTTTGTTTATTTGAGGAAAGCCTCGGAGTGCCTAGGAAATGTAAGACATTGATTATTATTAATAATAAAATGCATTGATGGCTTCCAGATGGATAAGGACAAGAGTTATAGGGAGCTATGATTCCATGAGAGAGGGGGGAAGCTAAGGGGGATAAGCCTTTACACTTTGAAATTATTTTATTTCACTCACCTTGGAATTTTGGAGAGAAAGGGGGGGTCACATGAGCTTCTTGGGGGAATCCCACATTATGTGTTTGATATTTAATCCCTTTTCTTTATTTTCTTGGGGGGTGGTCATTTCATTATGAACCAAATTCGTTTTTGGATCTATTCCTCTCAAATTCACTCTTCTTCTCATTCTTGGTAATGCATGGGGAAGGGAAAATGAATAGTTGAAGACCAGTAGTCATGGTTGGATGGTTGTAATTAATTTATGGTCATTCCAGGAGGGAATGAGTGCGGAAGAGTGCCTATGGGCATGAGAATAATGGAAATTGAGAGAGATTTGTCCATGGTTGAGAATCCTGAGAGTTTCCAGCATTGAGATTTCCTGATCAAAGCACTAGAGCCTTGGAAAGAGGTGGGTAGCCCGAGGGACCGCGTGGCAGTGAAGGGGGTTCACTTTCTTTGGGTGGTGTAGACTGAGGGAAAAGAGAGAGATTGTAAACTGGATTTGTTTTGTGTGAGAAACACATGAGAGATTGAATGTTGACTAGTTGAGAAGTTGAGTGATAGCCTGAAACCCATCCTTGTGGATTCATATCCCAGGATCAGGAGTGGCCTGTTGTTGAGACTTGGAACAACAATGTCTAAGGTTGGGTGGAACTTCCTTGGTCTACAACCAGTTGGTGATTGGTTTTGATAAAGATAAGTTCTCTCCATTGTGGTTTTCTCTACTTGTATATTTATTTCCGTTGTATATTATTATTATTATCTCTAATACATTATGTGTTTATACCATACATGCTTGTTGGTTATTGTTTTCCATGTCATGTTAATATTACAGTTCACAGATAGAAAAAATCTTGATGAATGCATGTGTTGGTATTGTATTTTATCTCTTGCTGCATCATTATTAATTAATTGGTATCAGAATTTTTGAATCGACCCAAGAAGGAGAATTTTATAGGTACCCAAGCAATGGAATCGATTTAGATCAAAGCATTGAGAAAATTGTTTTGGGTTTGTTGATATGGGTGCGTCACACATGTGGGATTTATTAGGAAGATATTGGGTTATGGTCGACCATCATCAAATTTACTACGAAGCATGTTCAAAAAGTTTACAAGAGGGTGACCTTTGCCTATGTTGGAAATTCCCTTCTCAATAAACAAGGTATTTAATATTGTTGGGTGTTCACTCAAACGAAGGGCATATAAGGTTTTGGGAATTATTGGATTATATCCAGAGCTAGGGTAGGGATGGTGCACTACTATTGTCACAACAAATTATGTATGTTGTGTGAATTAAAGAAAGTCCATTAAGGAATAAAGAACTATGAGCGGGAGGTAGCATAGGCCCAATGCAACATCATGAATTCCACCTTGCAATTAAATTAGTGGAAAGAGGATTTTATGAAGCAAAACCAAGAAACAAATTATGTGTAGTGGGAACAAGAAACCACATCCTAGAACTGAAGGAATGGGAGAATTAAATAAATTATTGCATATTAATTCAATGAGGGAAGCATCTAGATATGGTATCTCGATTGGAATCCATCCAATATCTAATTGGTTACATAGTATCACTGCTTATCCTGCATTAGAAGGTTGTTTACTCACACCCTCCCTCAAGTAGCTAAGACACTTTGGGGGACTCCTCCCTCTGTGGTCTATCTCTAGGCACAGAGGAGAGTCTAGGAATTCAACACACCTAGCATTTGGAGTTGATGGAATATTTTGTTGAAGCTAGCCATGCAAAAACAAATCTCATTGTCATAATGATATACTCGATAAACTCATGAGTGGGGCACTGAGTGTACATGCAATCTGAAGCCCATCAAGGGAATGAAATTTTCCAAATTTATTATTTGAATCTAGTATGTTTTGTCGTAGTATTTTTTACATATGTAGTTTGTAAGGTAATATATATGCCAAGACTTTAATAGATGGATTTAGAAAGGAAAGCCACATTTTTGTTTCGGTGAGTAAGACCCAATTTTTGAAAAACTAGGCATGGTCAAACTAACACATAATTTTAAGATTAAAACACTTTACAGTTTAGCTGCAATTTTTTCTAATAAAATATACTCGTTAAAATGAAAAAAATATGTATAAGATAAGATAAGTGGATAATTCTTGTCAATATTTGATATCAAAGCATATTCATGAACCCTCCATGGGTGAGTGGGGCCCTTTTCATACAGCCTAGATCGTATCACCTACCTTAGACTACAACATAGTTACTAACTTAACGATAACTCTCCAGAGTTCTCATTTTTTCAGAGTGGCTATCTTTACCCCTAAATCAAAAAGTGGTGCTACCGATAGCACCCTTTTTTTTACGGTGATTAAAATTAGACTCATTGCGTTGACAACCAATGTCATTGTGATGTCATTGTGGACAAAGACTTTAAAGTTTACCTTTGAATCAAAAAGTGATGCTACGAGTAGCATTGGTTTTTTTTTTGGAGTTGAAATTATAACTTAATTGAAACCATGCCCTTGATAACTGACACAATCATCAATAAACAACTCAAAATCATCTCATAAATCATTGCTTCGATTTTTATTTTTATTTTTTTTAATTTACATTAAAATAAATAAATTGGACCAAAAAAAAACTTCACAAGTTAGTTTTTAAAAAAATTAAAAAAAAAAAACCATTTTAAAAACAAAAACTTTAGGTTAGATTGCTAAAAAAAGACTAAAATGCTTTGGTAGTTGAGAAATTATTAAGGTTCGTGTTGCTAGGCTCTATGTTGCTTCCTTCCGCCACCCCAGGCGGGGCAAGACATGATACCAAATGAAGGAGGGCCATGAGGTGCCTCTTACAGCCATGTCATGGCATGGGAACCTTCAGGCGGGGGTTTTCACCGACCTTCCTTTGAGCCACCACCAAACCAACATCCGCAAATCTTCTTCGAAGCTGCAACTAAAGGAAAATAAATGGAGATTGACACTAGACTAGTTCAAGTGAAAACAACATGTCCTTGGGAACCTGGAAAATGCATACCTCATGCATCGTTAGCACCAAAGTATGTGACCAGCACACCTAGAATCAAAGAACAGAAGAAATACATGAGGGACTATACGTTGGTGGGAAAATTCCTAGGCCTATGGCCTTTTGAATGTGATATTTTCAAATGGATCCACCATTGGTGGAAACCTAAAGGACACTATGACCTATAGCTAGGCTCCAAGGGCTTCTTCACCATCATATTCCACAACCTAGAAGATCGAAACCGCATATTTGACAGGGGACCTTATTTCTTCAACTTATTTGACCTCTTTCTACACTTCTAGATAGAGAATTTTATCCCCGAAAAAGAATACTTTGTGCACACCCTAGTATGGATCCATTTATACTCTCGGCCACAATAGTTCTAGTTAGAAGAGATCCTAGCAGGCATAGTAAACACCATTGGGTTTATGTCAAATCCTTAGATTTGACCAAGCAGAGAAGATATACCTCTTATGCTCACATTTGTTTCTATCTCAATATCTCTAAGCCCCTCCCAGGTTCCATAGCCTTGGAATATCACAATGAGGACTGGTCTCAAACTATTGACTATGAGAACATACCATTTTGATGTAGAAAATGCCACGAGCACAGGCATATGTTCAGAGACTGTCCTCTAAACACTCCCAAGAGCAAGGTATATAACCCTGACGCAAGTAAATCAAGGGATGGTTTCACCCATGTAGTGGGTAGGCGACGCCAAAAATCCAAGAAAACTGTATTTCCAACAAGGAACCCCCTTCCAACAACGTCTTTGGTGTCCTTCAACAAATTCCAAAAGACATGGATGAGCTGCAACTACCTCCTCAAGAAACTGCAACCCATAAAAATGAAAAAGACAATCCTTCAAATACCCCCATCTTGGAGAAGATCTGCTCCTCTTCCCCTTCCCATGCCAAGGATGGAGAAGCACCTGATCTCGAAGAAGGAGACACCAAAATGGACCGAGAGGAACAAGATCTAGCGGGAATATACCTCAAACAATTAGAACAAGCTTATCGCAAGCAAGAACTGTACACCATCCCTCTGGATCAGCTTTGCAAGGTTCATAAGGATATCCTCAAATCCTCAGCGGGTTCTACGACCAGATCCAACACTGACTTGGGAATACATCACATCCAATAGAGAGAGCAACACAAGCCTCATAAGGACGAGAAGAAAAGGGGAATAAAATCCATCCAGAAGCTCATACAGGAAATCGGTCACTTCATGGTAACTCGAGTTAGATACATCTCATCTCTAAGATATTTCCCCCTCTCACCTCTCCATCCTCAGCATGAAGCTCATATCTTGTAATATACATGGTCTCAATGGTTGTAGTAAGCAAAGGCTCCTACAAGATCGTATCATAGCAGAACAACCCGATATTCTTTTACTTTAAGAAACAAAATGTGTAGGGGAAGAAATGAATCAAATCCTCTCCAGATGCTGGAAACAGGGAAAAATGATGACCATCGATTCCAAAGGCATGGTTGGTGGTTTGGTCATTCTATGGAACCCCAGTTATGTGTTGTTGGAGAATTTCTTCACTACCAGATGGACAATCTCAGCGGAATATTGGCTCATTGGATCCAGATGCTGGAAACAGGGAAAAATGATGACCATCGATTCCAAAGGCATGGTTGGTGGTTTGGTCATTCTATGGAACCCCAGTTATGTGTTGTTGGAGAATTTCTTCACTACCAGATGGACAATCTCAGCGGAATATTGGCTCATTGGATCCAATAAGCCAGGATTTCTTACAAATGTTTATGGCCCAGCCACTCCAGGGGACAAGCTCAACTTCATTCAAAATCTAGATCGACTGGCTAACCTTACCATTGATTGTAGTTGGATATTGGGTGGGGACTTAAACATGGTCTGCCACCTAGAAGAGAAAAGAGTTGGGATTCACAGACTCAAGGCAGAAAGTGGACACGTTCAGGCTCTAATCAATAAGATTTTTCTCATAGATATGGAAACCCAAAATGGTCTCTTCACCTGGTCAAACCGGCATTCGGGATCCCAACAAGTGGCATTTCATCTAGATCGATTCCTCATATCAGAATCCCTCTTGATGGATGACCTCTCGATGAACGATAGAATCTTGGGTACCTTTGGCTCTGACCATTGGCCTATACAACTCTCACCATACATCTCTGGATCTCCTGGATGAAATCCATTTAGATTTTATCGATTCTCTCTCAATCATTTGGAGTTCCAAGCCCTGGCCCCGACCTGGTGGGGGGAAGCCACCATCTCTCATGGTTCCAAAATGTTCTGATTTCTGCAATGACTAAAAAAATTTAAGCAACATCCTAAGCTTTGGAACAAACAGAACTTCGGGAACATTTTTGATCCAGGTGGATATCGGTGGCCACCCACCTTTTCCAAATGGCGAAGGCCCTTTTACAGTCTCTGTACATTTCTCTGATTAATATAAATTGTGTATTATTGTATATCTATGTTTATGGTTGCATATTTGATACATTTATGTTATATTATTGAATATTTGCAATGTCTCTGTGCATTTCTTTATTATATCTTCGCTCTCATTTCGTGCCGAAAATAATCCAGATCAATTTTTGAAGCCCAAATAAATTTGAATGATCAAATGAAGCTCATCCAGATCAAAATCAGGAATCAAGGCCTCACGAAGGAACTCAAAGAGAAGGAAACTTTACTCAAACAACAGTTGGAGGAAAGGCAGTCTCAAGTGGAAGTTTTGTGGAGGAAAAAATCATGAATACAATGGCTTAAAGAGGGGGAATGAAATACGAAGTTCTTCCACCGGGCGATGATCCAATGAAGACACAACAATCGCATCACACACTTGGTCACAGAGAAAGGAAAAATTCTCCAAAAACATGAAGATCTTGAGCAGGAACTAGTCTCTTATTACCAATACATGTTGTCTGAACCCGCAGTTGACAGATATCCCGACATAGAAAAGATCACCCAGAACATTCCCAATCTCATAACTCAAGAGCAATGAACATTTTTCCAGACCAATCACAATTGAAGAAGTAGAACTATCTCTACAAGACACCCCCGAAGGTAAAGCTCTAGGCTCGGACGGATTCACGGTGGACTTCTTTCACTTCTACTAGCCCATGATACAGGAGGAAGTTTGGGACATCATCGAGGACTCTCGAATATCTGGTCAAGTTCTCCCTACTCTTAATGCCACTTTCCTAATCCTCATTCCCAAATAAGAACAAGTCACTCATCCTAAGAAGTTCAAAACAATTTCTCTTTGCAACGTAATTTATAAGTTGTTAAGAAAAGTGATTGTCCCGGTGCCTCAAACCCCTCCTTCCCTTCATCATTTCTCCCGAGAAGTCAAGATATCCTTCCCTTCATCATTTCTCCCGAGAAGTCAAGATATGCTGAAGGAAAATTCTCGACAACGTCATCCTTTCCGATGAAATCATACGTTCTCTTCATAGTACGGGCACTCCAGGTATGTTATTAAAGTTATATCTCTCCAAAGCTTTTGATAAATTAAGTTGGGCTTATATGAAATCTGTTCTTCTTTCTTTTGGCTTTGCTCCTGACTGGGTAGACTGGATTCTAAATATCACCTCCTCTGCATTCTTCTCCATTATGATCAATGGTATTCCTTCCCACCCCTTCTCACCCTCTCATGGAATACGGCAAGGGGATCCCTAGTCCCCCTTCTTATTCATCATCATGGCAGAAGGGTTTAGTTGTTTCATCAAAGCGTCCATTGTTGATAAATCTCTGGTTGGAATCCCCCTTCATGGCATGGATCCCCCAATCTCCCACAGCCAGTTTGTTGATGATACCATAATGTTGGGCTCCCCTATGGTCCTTGAAGCCCTTCAAATCCTCTCTATCCTTCAAACTTTATATGCAGCCTCAGGAATGGAAATTAATAGAGAAAATCCCAACTCTTCTTTTTTAACACCCCGATCCCTGTTCAACTTCATATTACCAACATCATGGGCTTTACACTCAGCTCCCTTCTGTCCAAATACCTCGGCATTCCCTTTATCAACAAAGCTCTCTAAAATAGCTCTTGGGAGGGGCTCCTTTCCTCCATGGGTAACATAATCTCCTCTTGGATGTTTCGTTCACTCAACCTTCCTAGTCACCTCATCCTCCTCAAGTATATCCTTCAAACCCTGCCCATCTATTCCTTCTCTAATATGGTGGCTCACAGCTTCATTCTAACTACCATCAAAACCCTACAAAGAAACATTATATGGAAGGGGGCAAAGAATGAGCAGAAAATAGCTCTGATTAGCTGGGAAAAGATCTACAAATCAAAATTACAAGGAGGTATTGGCTTATGAGACCCAACCATTCTTAATAAAGTTCTCAGTGCTAAGATTTGGTGGAGATGGATAAAGCAACCCAAAGACCTCTCGGCCCAACTTTAGAGAAAGAAATATGTTCCAAACATTGTAGAAAAGCAACTTATCAAATGGAATGAAAACACTATGGGCTCCTTGATTTGGAATGTTGCAAAGCAAATCCACTCTCTGATTGCAGATCACACTTTTTGGGAAGTATGGAATGGAAGGATGACTTCCTTTTGGTATGACTCTTGGAAAAAATGGCCCTCTCTAGCACAAGACTCCATTGCAGACAATCTTCTTTCCCCTACCACACATGCGGGTCTAATCATAGTCATGGACTACTAGAAAGAGGACCCCCCTGGAGAAATATGGCACCACTGGAAGTCCACCTACACAGAACTCCACATTCCATTACACATGGATATTCAGTCTTGGAATGAGTTAACCTTGTCCAGGAAAATACAAATTCTTCATGGAGACAACATTCTGAGATGAGGTCACTCCTTGAGGGGAACCTTCACCATTGGAGAAGCTTACAACATAAATACAGCCTCCCAACAATTCCCCCAAAAGAAAGTTTGTGTGAAAATCGGGTCGACTAAGCACTAGCCAAAAATTAGCACCTTCCTCTGGCTTGTCACTCATAAAGGTATCCTCACCTAGGAAAATCTCACAAAAAGAGGCTTTGTTGGGCCCTCCATTTTCCCTCTTTGCTGGAAAGATTCAGAATCTCAAAATCATCTACTCAATCTCTCCTCCTATAGTACGCAAATTTTGGACTATTATGCTTTAATCATGTGCACCACAGATCACAACCTATAAGTCCTCAAGGAAACCATAGAAGGGTGGAGAGACTTGGATTTTCATTCTCCTATCCTCAACCACATCTAGCAACTTCTTTGAGGTTTCATCCTCTGGAAGATCTAGAAAGAACACAACAGGAGGATCTTACATTCATCTCATCTTGATTGGAAAACAGTTTGGAAACACATACATGACAACATCAGAGAAACCATCCTTTTGCAGCCTTGGAAGGATGAGGACTTGTCTTGTCCTCCCCAAGAAAAGCATATCTTGGACAAATGGATCATCAACTTCCACCCACACTTTTCAAGGAAATCCCAAAGGTCACAAGACAAAGTTATCCCTTCACACTGGTCACCTCCAACTCTAGGGTTTATCAAGTTAAACTTTGATGGAGCCTCCAAAGGCAATCCAGGCCCTGTTGGCTTCGAAGTGGTTCTTTGCAATAGTCAAGGAAACATTATGCTTATAATTGTCGACAACATTGGACACAACACAAACAACACAATTGAGCTCTAGGGTCTCATGAAAGGCTTACATCTTTCTCAAGAATATGGGTACCATAAGCTAATCGTCGAAGGGGACTCACAAATAATTATTAGCCTTTTTGCAAAAATACTCAACAAGGCGGATCCAGACAGAATTTTCCCTTGCTGGCAACTTACCACAGGACTCAGTGCCATTGCATCTCTCACTAGGCCTCACTTGGTGCTCATTCCCTCACATGTGCAAGGGAAATCTAATCAATCGTCGAAGGGGACTCACAAATAATTATTAGCCTTTTTGCAAAAATACTCAACAAGGCGGATCCAGACAGAATTTTCCCTTGCTGGCAACTTACCACAGGACTCAGTGCCATTGCATCTCTCACTAGGCCTCACTTGGTGCTCATTCCCTCACATGTGCAAGGGAAATCTAATCATATAGTAGACAAATTAACCAATATTGGAGTGAATCTAGAAGGACCAAATATCATATGTACATCCCCCACCCACAATAATCATCCCATCCTCTAGGATTGTATCACTAGGGTTCTCAGCATAGATAGCCCCTCGGATGGGGTGTCAGAGTGTTCCATGCATCCAAGCGAGAAGACAGCATCCGCTACCTTTCCACAGACCACGTGATTGGCACTTGCAGCCTCCCTCCTGCCTTTATTATAACCTGATGAGCTCTACAAAAATTCAATGTTGTGTGATCCTAACTAATTGCTCTGGTGTGCCCTGCACTGATTTCTCATCCTGGTGATGGAGGAAGTACGTCGATCGGCCTTGTTGCACGCGTGTGCACTTATTCCCCAATTTCCCTCTTATGGAGACCCTCCTCTCTCCAATTTGCATCCATTGTTCTTTCCTGTCTACTGCTCTTACACTTTGTTAGTTTTTCTGGTTCCCACATTGGTCTTCTTGTTCGCACCTCTGCCTCACCCTCATGTATGCTTGGTTATGCCTCGGCTTCGTGGGAAGCCAAAGAGCGGATCTCTTTGGTACCAAAACAAAGCGGCCATGGCCAGCTGGCACCAGCCTATCCTCGCTCCAGTTCTTAGCTCCTTGCCCCCTTCATCCACTCAGTCCTCCCCAAGTCAAAGTGGTCTTCCGCCTTTGTCATCGTCGTGGGATTGTAGGGTTGAGTGGTTTGATCTCCAAGGGAATTCTCTGGGCTCTGCTCCTAGGCCACTCCAGGATTTAGCCTCAACCTCACAGTCAGCCCTGGCATGCCCAACGAGTCCACCACCCTTTACTCCCTCGCCACCAACATCCCCCCCCCCCC
>CBVK0100592464.1:0-11381 GCA_900067695.1 Picea abies | reverse complement strand
GGCATTGTCCAAGTTGCATCCAATGTAATCCTTACTGTATGAAATGTGGAGACTAATATGACATATTCCAGACCTAACTTTGATAGAATAGTAAGAATCATTTGTTTTTCTTTCTTTGATTTGTCGATCCTGCATATTTTTAGTTGAAGCAATAAGGATATAAAATTCATGAAGAAGTCTTGGATATTATCAAAAATATTTGGATCTAATGAGTTTAACTCAATCTCGAGCATGTGGCCACACATATTGTTGATTCAAGTATTTGGATTTTTCAATTGCATATGTGTAATTGGTTTTTGTTTCCATGGTTATTCGATATAAGCCTCTTCCTTTGAGAAGAAGAAGGATATTTAGCTTCCAATCGAAGTAATTGTATGGTGTAAGAAGTGATGACTATATAAATTCCATTCTTTTTGATTGCTTCAATATTTTGTACCTGCAAATAATTTTTTGTGCACCTTATTCCTAGCACATGTGGGCTCTAATACCATGTGAAATTGGGCTGAAATATGCACAAATAATCTAGCTAGAAACAATGAATAACAAACTTTCAAAGTTGAAAGAATAAGAGAAGAATTGGAGAGAAAGAATAAATAATTGTATTAACCAAATGAGAGAATGGAAAGATACACATGATATACTCTACATGACTGAACTAATGCACTGTATAGTGATCTAGAGAGATGTGGACACACATTGACATAAACAAGACTGACTTACTGCCTAGTCCTAGTTAATTGGCCATGTAATCATTAGTTAATTAGTCTAGACAAGTGGAGTGGAGAGAATCTCATGCATGCACATGTGGTGCACCCTCCTAGCTTCATGCATGTCAAGTGCACCCTCTTAGTGATGATACCATGGTGAGTGTACCCTCCTGGTGATGATCCCAAGGTGAGCATGCAACACTTGGTGATAATACCAAGGTTTCCATGCAAGAATTGACTCCACTAGTCCAATTGATGTACAACTGAGTAATGACTGAAGAGGAGGTGGCACCCTCATCTAGGGAAGGATATCGTTGACTAAGGAACCCTCAACATAGACTAATAAACTTAGGAAAATAAATACTAGGTGGGTGTGTAATATCTCTAATAAAATCACCTTGAACTATATTCAATACAATGGAAGTTATTAGTCATTATCACCCTTGAACATTGCACCTTTTTGCATCGTTGTCTTACAGTTGGGTTATAGATTTCCTAGGATCTATACCATCATTATGAGTCATATACTCTTTCAATTGGTTACTCTTCCAGTCACTATGGAGAGTGATTCAATGAATCATGCATTGTTTCACTATATTGTTGGTGCTCTTGAGTCAGTGCTGCTAAGTCATTAGTATATCATACTATATGTTCAAGGGAAGTGAAGGCCAATTCAACCATTCCATAGTATTTTTGAACTTTCATGTTAGCCATCCCTATGTCATTTGTACTTGGTGATTATTTCACATCGATTGATGGGAGATACATTAAGGCCCCTATTTGACGAATCTCTTCCTCTTGACACCAACAAATTATATAGGACAAGTATATAGAAACCAACTAGTACCTTGAAACTTGCATTCCTTAGTGGAAATTTTCCTCACAATCAACAATGGCTTCACCTCATTGAATCCTTATCAATTGATTCTACGAGTGTTGGAAATAAGCTACTATATTCAAACTTGCTAGATTGTACTAGGTACCTTGGGGTCCATTTTAATTATTGGTGGGTCCCCTTGCATCTGTTAACAATATTCCTCAATGACCTGTAATCAAATAGTTTCTACCTTTCTCGACATCAACTCATCTATTTTCATGCTGTAGAATCATACCATCGATGAGGTTGGATTGAAGACCTCGGCCCTAGGGGGAATTTTACTCCTTTATGCTACCCATCCCAAGTTTCAATGGATTATATCACTACTATATGATTATTTTGAATACCACATGGGAACTCTTATTGGTGCTAGATGTCTTCCTGATGTATAGTATGACATATATCCACATTGTATTTTCTTGTGGCTATGATTTGTTTTATGACATGGATCCACTATGTACTTTTTCATGGCCACGGTCTTGCATATAAGTTCATGTATCCACAACGTTTAATGTTGGTAGCTATTATTTATTCTACATCCAAGGATGGGTATTACTACCTCGAGGATGATTTATATACATGTTTGGTTGATGATTGTTTCAAGGTACTCATTGGTTCCTTGTTCTATGAGCTCCTTCCTTATGTCACTGCTATGTATTATTGGTCATGTATTTTGGCCATTAGTTCCTCTTTTTATCTTATACATTAGGGGGCATATGTTATACCTCTATTTTTCACCCTAGGCCTCATAAAGGACCTAATGATGTCATCTTGCTAAAATTACTTGTTAGTACCCAAAAATCCATATTTTTCAGCATGGTCGCATCTTGTCTTCTTGCAAGGCATGATTGGTCACTTCTTGTCTTCTTGCAACATGCGATCGGTCACTTGTTGTTCTTGTTCAACAAGATATAACCTCTTGAACCTTATAGAGTCAAGTAATTTTGAGAAAATCAAATCAAGATAGGTTAGACATGATGCATCATAAGCTCTGGAACTTGTGTATATCACTTGTTGTTCATCAAGTTCCAAGCTTTGAAAATATCTATAGAACTTCCTCCATCACTCTATAAAAGAAGGCCAAATCAAGAGGTATGGGAGCTCAATTTTGAATAAGATTATGATGTCAAAAGAACCATGGAGAGATTTCTGCTATAGTCTTTAGATTTTAGATTGTTATCGCCACACTTGAGAGAAGGCTAAGGAAGTCTCAAAGAGATTGGATCCAGAGGAGTGATTCAATAGTCTCAAGGTATATTCACATTGATGAACTTTTACTTTTGATTTATATAGATCTATGATTTAACCTCTCCAATTTGTGTGATCTATATTTGTTGCATATATTGCGTTAGTATATCTATTTCTTGAGCAAGGTAGATTAGATATGTTAATATATGATTTACCATTTATGATTAAAATATTTTGAGAAGGGTTTTGGTGGTTGTCTTGTGTGGAGGTGACAAGTTGCAAGAGATATGAGTCATATATTAGAGCTGCATCACCACAAGAATCTATAGTAAAATCATCAGGAAAAAGGTAAGGTCTTTCCCTCTCCCTTTTAGCATAACTAGAGTATATGTACTTAAAATCTAGAGGAAACCCATAACAATTTATCCATATTTTGTCACCGATCTCTGTAAGATTAGTGAGAGGTCTCACTTTTTTGTAGGGGAGATAACTCTGCAACACCTTTGTAGGCCATGATGTAAGACACAAAGTGTAAGTTGAATCCTAGACGAATGAGAATGATGTGAATGAAGAGCCAATTGAATTTGTTGAAATCCTTGGAAAGATACACTTTGGAAATCATGGCATTCAATTTTTTTGTTTTCATAGAGTGTAGGCCTTTTGTGAAACACCAACAACCTCCTGAATTTTCCAACCTTCGAGAAAACAAAACTACTTTAGAGAAACCCATTTTGAGAGAATTTATTTCAATCCATGAGAGATAATTTTTGAGATGATTTTGTATATACTATTGTAGAGTGAGATTGGGTGAAAACTCTAAAATATGATTGGTTTATCCATCTCCTAGATAAGGGCAATGAAAGTAGCTATAATTTTCCTAGAAAGTTTCAAGGCTTCCACTACCTTGTGAAGATCCTCTTAAATGAATTCATAATAGTTGATGAAAAATTATATGGGAAACCCATCAGGCCTAGGGATCTTGTCTTTATGAAATATGTGGAGGGTTATGAGCAATTCCTCCTTTCCCACCTCTTCCATAAAATTTTAATTATCATTCTACAAATATAAGGAAAAAACTAGAGAGTCGAAGGATGGCATTGATAATGGCTTGGTTGTAC
The DNA here is from genome assembly GCA_900067695.1 of Picea abies. NCBI lineage: Eukaryota > Viridiplantae > Streptophyta > Pinopsida > Pinales > Pinaceae > Picea > Picea abies. Next base: position 7,491 of record CBVK0100592464.1, on the reverse strand, counting down.
TCTTTAAAGACTATTTGCAAGTGAGATACCCTCTTAGAAAGAAATATCAGAGAATTTTTTAGCCTAGGAGCCATACCCTCTATCTATTTTCTAGACTGAATTACCTTTTTTTGCAATTTGAAAAACAATGGAAGAATTTTTTATTGTCATCATCTGCCTTAAGCCATATTTCCCTAATTTTAAGGTGCCACTCCTTTTCTTTTTCCTTAAGCATATATATATTTTTTATTTTTCTAGTTGACTAAGTTTCATCCTTTTGATAATTCATTAGGAATCTGAATCCCTTTATGGAGAGCCTGGAGGCTAAGGATTCTTCTATTTCCTATAGGATTCTATCATCCTTCTCTCATATTTTCTTTGACAATTTAATAACTAGTTGTTTAGCCTTTTTCAAATTCAAGTGAAATTAGATGGTCATATATTTGTTAAGTCAATTAATGAAGGGAACCTAGATATTCTTCAAGATTTGAAAAAAAATTCATCCTTGAGCCATTCATGGTTTAGTTTGAAGGGGATTGATGGCTTCCCCTACACAAGGGCCACTTCCAGTAGAACTAGATTCTGGTTAGAGTCCCTCATATTGGAAACCCATAGCCAAATTTTGAGGGTTTCTTCTAGTAATTCTTTTGAAATCAGGAAATGGTTGATCTACATTGCAATTCAGGCATCCCTAGTTATTCTGTTTGTGCAAGTGGGGGTGATCTTGGTGGGATATATGATTATAATGCTAATTTACTCCATGCTCCTTATTATAAAATTAGATAGAGTGTCCACTTGGGTTGTTGGCCCCCATACCTTAGAGGCACCAATATAGAAGTTTAAATCACTTCATAGTATTACCAATCCTTTCCAAATCCACAAATTGGAAAATAGGTGATTCCAAAATTCCAACTGATCTATGTAGGTCCTGTAGATGTTCATAAAAGTAAGCTATTATTATAAAATTAGATAGAGTGTCCACTTGGGTTGTTGGCCCCCATACCTTAGAGGCACCAATATAGAAGTTTAAATCACTTCATAGTATTACCAATCCTTTCCAAATCCACAAATTGGAAAATAGGTGATTCCAAAATTCCAACTGATCTATGTAGGTCCTGTAGATGTTCATAAAAGTAAGCTATTTTCCCATTTCAAGGGAGTAAAGGGAGGCACATAACCCTGAATCAAAATCCCATGAATTAGTGAGGGTGGAAAGGCTAGTCTTCCAACTTGTAATAAGCCCCCATGAACAACCTACGGAATCCACATAACTGAAATCCCATCCTTTTAGAATCTTTGATAGATGTTGAACAATTTTGTTCCCTTCTATCATTAGCTCCTGGAAATAAATGATAAAGGGATTATGAGTATGAACTAACCTATTTAGGGCCAATTAATTAGAGGGATTGACCAACTCTTTGTAGTTTAGGGATAAAAATAACATTTTGAAACCTCCTTTAGGGAATTTTCTCTAAGGGACCCAATCAATGATTACTGTCTTCCACTTTTATCCCTTGATTTAGCTTGATTTTGGGTAATGGAGAGGTAATATTTTATACCTCTTTTCCCTAACTTAGGTTTTTTTCTTCTTCTAGGTTTCCAAGGCTACCTTCAGAATTTCCTTTGAATACCCCAATTCCCTTGCAAGGTCTAACATTACACTTTGATACCTCGAAGGAAGGGGAACCTTTAATTTTTTCCTTCTCAGGTGAATCTTTTATATGGAGAAGACATTGGTTGGGGGGCTTGGAGTTTGTAGAGAGGGTTTATCCCAACCCAAGTAAAGGGATAAGTGAAGTGGGCCAAGGTTTCGAGAATCCATAGAGATTGGAGAGAAAATCCCCTTCAATGTTTTTTGGCCCATGCTCTAACTCTACTTCCTAAGATCTAAAATGAAAATGGCCAATGGAAGGATAGGAGAGTGTGGAATAGAGATATTCTTATGAAGAGATATAAATATATCCTTTTCTTGCTAAGTGGATAGGACCTTATGGGAGTCTACTTGTTCAAGCATGGAATTTTTTTCTAAGATATCACAAGATGGATGACTTTCCACATGGGTGACTCGAACAAAATTAGAAGGAAAAATTTCTTGCAACAATAGGGCCGGATATTTGACAAGAGGATATGGATTTTGAACATAGACCTTTATGGAGAAAAAACTAGCACAATCCCTGACAAGGTGTCCATTCTCATGCTGCCTCCCACATTTAAAGGGAAATCCTTCATAATCAAGTACCTAGTGAAAGAAAGTAGGGCCTTTCCTAATGATGATGGAATCAACCAAATATTTGGTCAGGTTAAGACACATAAGGATTCTTTCCATCCCCATATAACTTGAATCTTGAAAAGAATTATTTGATTCATAGTGTAGGCCCAAGGAATTGCCAATCTACTTGAATACATCCTCAAACCATAGTATCAATGAGACTAGGAATTCAAATCCATATTGGGGTTAAACATACCTATGCCACGTGTGCATCAAAATCCAAATTCCATTTTTTAAGGAATAGGGCTTGATAACCCCATTTCCAACAATTCCAAAGTATTCTATCTGCATCCTCAGTAGTCCGAAAGGACTAGGATAGCCAACCTTTAACTAAAACCATGATTCTTGGGTATATACCCCAATAATGCAATTAAAATTTATTCTATCCATTTTTTTAGAGAGGATGCTGCCATTCTATGCCTTGGAAATATGCTAACTAGCAAAGACTTCTCAAATTCTATAATTTCATTTAACTTTACACCGTCCTCTAAAAACATGTTAATGACCTCAAATTTTCACTCGATACACTTCCTATTTTTGTGAGGGTTCCATGATCCTCTCAGTCCTAAACCTCCAGTTGTAGAGGATCTAGTATCAGGGGAGGGGAGTCCACTCATTAATTCATCTGTTAGATTTCCCCCGATGAAACCATACCCTTGAAAGCCATGCGTGCCTTCTTTAATGAACCTCAAACAAATCCTCCTTCCATAAAGTCGAGAGGGATTTCACCTTTGGTGGAATATATAATGGGATCATTCCATTGATGCATGATTAAATTCCCTCTCGCTCCTTATTTTTGGCTTGATCTCCTACATTTGATAGGCATCCCATTGCATCCTCGCATTGGATTTCCTCATGCGGGTTTTGAAATCCAAATTGAGTTGAGGTGGTTATTTCCACCAAACCTGAAGCATGGGAAACCATGTTAGGGTGCTGATGACCAAAGGATAAACCTGACATCATCCCAAAAAGGTCTCGACTGATTGTTATCTCCTCCTCAGATTCAAACATAGGAAAACAAAAGAGAGGGGTTCATGGTGACTTGGATGTTCTTCATGTCAACCCATATTTTTTGGTTTCCTAAGGGACCATTTGATTAATCCATAAGATAACCTCCATGGGACCTAGAGGAGAGAGAAATGATCAAGTTCCCATGAGGCCTATGACCCCTAAACCCTAGGTATTGTGGAAATCCTAGGTTTTTGAAGTGCCATTGAGTGATCTTAGAGTTGATTCCCATCATGATCTCATAATTGTTGAGAAACATTCTACATGATTGAATTTAACACTTAAAAATAAACAAAATACAATTTATTATGTACTGTGTATCATATTATAAAATTACAATATAATACTAAAACATGTAGTGAGTACTATTATGTCGACCAATATGTTTTAAATAAATAAGTACATTATAGGCCAAAAAAATCACAGGAGGGCCATCATTGATGCCTTTAAATGAATGGAGACATTGTGAATACTTTTCCTTTGACTTCTAATCTAGTTTATGAATGACCTTGGACTTACATATCTTTACTTAATGATCCACTTCCACAAACCTTCTGTAGAAAGAAGGTTTCACAAGATTTTCACTACCAAATATTTTCCAAACAAATTTATGTTCTTCAATCCCCATACATCCTCCTCCTTTTGCATTGCAATTATGTGCCATTTAACCAAAGAAATGCTCCTCACCCCTGCCCTATCCCCAAAATAAAAAACATGTTTTCCAGATTTTCTCTATAACACTTTTTGAAATGAATACATTACTAAAACAATATGATCTAACACTAATTTAATTAATGTCAATCTCCTCCCTCTGTACAACCATACAATACAATAATATTACATCAATTATGATTAATTCTTCTTTCATCCTTTCTAGCAACCATCCTCAATCACCTTTTTCATACCCATTTGGATTAAAAGAAAATCCAAAGTATTTAAATCTTTTATGAAAAATGAATTTCTTATAAATAAAAAACCTCATCATCATGTTTACAAAGTCTTGCTCCAAACCATTGAAACATATAACATATTTTGAATATTTATTGATATTTATGTAACAATACTATGATGATGTCTCCAAAATCTTACTCCAAACAATTGAAACATATAACATATTTGAATATTTAATACTATTTATGTAACAATACCATACACCCAAAAAAATATATTACAATTTTCTAGCTTTACATTAGCTTTACATAACCATTTGTAAAAGGTAAAATATTGTCAACAAATAATAAAAATTTAAATAATAGAAGTAAAAGTATTTATATTAAACATAAATTTAAAAAAATCCAAACATAGTAGGACCGATTTACATTTCCCAATAGGCACGAACATACCTTCCCAATATACCGAAAAAATACTTTAGACATTTTTTATATCGAATTTACTATCGTGGATTTACATTTACCAATCATTTTGGAAGTAGGCACTAGCACACCTTCCCAATATAAGAAACAAATATTTTATTTCTTATTAGTCCCTGCCCTTCGGGCTCGGGACTATTAGTAATCGATTCTCGTTGTTATATTATTCGTTGCACTAAAACCCATGCAAACACAATTCTTTTAATCAAAGTTTTAATAGATATATGCAATTTTTTAATCTGATATTTTCTTTTTTATTGTAACTTTTCAATTTGAGGTCTTATTTGGCCTCATTTCGAGGCAATGTACAATTTTTGAGTTTGAAACTTAGAAAAGAATGAGTGCATTAAGATGTATTGTGGTGTAGATCCTTTGAAGGTAACTAATGCTATTTTGAGAGTTAGTATTATTTTGTTAGCATTTATTGTCAACATGCTTATTTCCATATCTCATCATCCTTTAGCATGGCATGCTTCCATGCTTCCTCTGTCAAGTGGATATTTGAACAACTATCATTCATAATTTTGAGTAGCATGTGGCTTCATAGGTTGTGGCATGTGGTTTCATCCATCACTGTATTCAATATCATCGTCCATCACTGTATTTTCTTAGCCCATCACTGTATTTGCTTGATATGGGTCCTTCCTTATGAAGGAAGGCTTCAGGCTTCATTCATGAATCCCTCTTTCTGCCTGCAAAGTGAGCTGCAATAAATTTTATATATATGAAGGACAATATGACTTACCCAAAGATGATTTTACAGATAAGGAGCCATTGCAGATAGCCCCGAGTCATTGCCAGGACCTAGGTCATAGACATTGCCCGGGTTCTTTTATGCCGAAAGCCATGAGTCAACAAGGTTATTTGTATATGCAACTCCAGTATGGGGTAAAAGGTCCTTTTTCTCCCAGCAAGTTCAATAAGCTAGCTAGTCAGCAACAATACTATTAGTGTAGAAGTCTGAAGCCTTGAAATTCATGAATGCACTTAGTGAGTAGAAGCCCTGAAATTCATGATTGCACTTAGTGAGTCGGTACTACGGAAAAGGCGTAACATTACATATTTTTTGGAGATGGAAACTATGCACGTGGAGTGATCGATTGTTGTATCCCTTTCCTTCATGGATGTCTAGAACAGGTTGAGGTATTTTTTTTGTTTTAACATTGACTATCCACGTACCCTGTTAATCCTCAACTATATACATTTCAGACTTGAATGTGCTTGTACCTTGTTAATCCTCAACTATATACATTTCAGACTTGAATGTGCTTGTTGTTTAACTTCAAGAAAGCACTCCCAAAACTTTTGGATCGATAGTTAATAAAAAAAATTATGTATTAACTGCATTCCTTGCAAACCACTGAACAAGCGCCCAACTAAAGAGTTGCTTCAATGAATTAAGTCAATTAAATCTAAGAAAAAATAATTACAAATAATTTTAAATATATTAATCCAGTTGCTTCAATAAATTACATCTAAGAAAAAACAATTACAAATAATTCTAAATTTATTAACAATCTTTGTCCCAAATCTAAACAACAATCTCCTCTACCTTCTGGGCAGAGACTTATTGCTTTGCAACCTGTCTTGTTTTATATCAGACTTATTATCCCTATACCAATGGATGGATACAATGCAAAAACTAAAATGCTTCACAATTGAAAATCCATGTTTTAAGTGTTCTAATGACATCTTCAACCATAACGTTTCATATCTTTTCATCTAAGTAACACATGGACACAATCTAAATGGAGGTAAATTATGCCTTACTAGTAGTGATATTTTGATCCCCATATTATCCCTTTCTTGGAAAACTTTGGTTTATTCTCGCCCATAATGAGAGTAATAATGAGAGTAATAGTGGAGATATTTTTATCCCCATATTATCTCTTTGATGGAAAACTTTGGTTTATTCACATCTATAATGAGAATATGTGATGGTAGTGGCATAACAAGGTATGTGATGGTAGTGGCATAACAAGGTATTTTGCCTTACTAGTAGAGATATTTTGATCCCCATATTATCCCTTTCTTGGAAAACTTTGGTTTATTCTCACCCATAATGAGAGTACTAGTGGAGATATTTTGATCCCCGTATTATCTTTTTGATGGAAAACTTTGGTTTATTCACACCTATAGTGAGAGTATGTGATGGTAGTGATAACTTCCTTTTGTCATGCGCATAACAATGTATTTTCCCTTACTAGTAGAGATATTTTGATCTCCATATTATCCCTTTCTTGGAAAACTTTGGTTTATTCTCATCCATAATGAGAGTACTAGTGGAGATATTTTTGATCCCCATATTATCTCTTATATTATCTCTTTGATGGAAAACTTTGGTTTATTCACACATATATAATGAGAGTATGTGATGGTAGTGATAACTTCCTTTTGTCATGCACATAACAAGGTATTTTATCCGTGATTTTGGAGTAAGTGTAAGTCCAACAAAATGAAGGCTTTTTTTTATAATCAATTTATTTATTTTATTATTTTTTTCAAATTATTGATTATAATTCATTTTTAGTATAATTATCTAGTTAAGATTATATAGACCTTTTAATATAAATTTTCTTAGAGTTAAAATATGTTGAAATCTTTGCTCTAACATTTAGGTATTTTGTTATCTAGTGATTTCCTTACTACAAATTAGATTAGTATCTCACAAAACAAAAATACACTGTTGGAATATTCAACTCAAATAATAGCGGAAGCAATACTGGAAACCAAAAATCTCATGCACAAGACATAAAGATATTCCGTCCATCAACTAATCTTATCATTCAAATAACTTCAAAGCTTATAAGGGCTCTCTTACTGGGAAAATGACCCAATTAGAAAAGAGACAAAGTACATCAAAAC
>CBVK0100592450.1:0-20213 GCA_900067695.1 Picea abies | reverse complement strand
TTCCAACAATGGTCTTCATCATGGCCATCTTTTGAACAATGTTTGCATGTGAATTTTTCTCCCTCTTTCTTAACAACAGCATTCTTTTTGCCATTGCCCTTGAACTTCTTCTTTCCTTTGTCTCCATGGCTGAAAGGATTCTTGTTACCCTCATGAGTTTCGTTCCTTCCTCTTGCTTCCAAATGAGTGGCCTGAACACAAACTTCATCTAGATTTGAAGGATTAAACATGATTATAGTATGTCTCAAATAACTATGTAAAGCTCCAATGTATTTGAGTAAAGTTTCTTGAGAAGACAAATATACTCCCAAAACCAAAGCTCTTCTCCTAAATTCATGAGTAAAGCTTTGCACATTCTGTCCTTTAGCTTGTCTAAAATTTTGCCAATCCATAGTATCCTTTTGCTTATATGCCAATGGGTAAAATTGTCTGTTAATTGCAACAATAAAATCATTCCAAGAGGTTAAAAGTTTACCATGCTTCTTCATGTCCTCCTGAGTCTTGGATTCCCACCAAATGAGTGCTACACTATCCAATCTTAAATAAGAAAGATGAATTTTGGTTTCATCATCTTTAATTTTTTGTATCCTACAATATACCTCAATCTGATGAATCCAATTATCTAATTTCTCAACGTTAACTTCTCCATTGTATATTGGCAATTTGAATTTAATATCAAGATTTAATGAAGGAATTTGTGAAGGAGTTTTACCATGTCCCTTTGGAGAATTTGGAAGAGGTCTTGAATTGGTAGAAGAAGAAGAAGATGGAGGAGAGGGTGGTGGAGAAGCACCATTCCCTCCATTGCCATTTGGAGTTTTATCACCACTGTCTCCCTTATGCTTTGAAGGGTTGGAGCCTTCACCTTGCAACCTTGTATTCCTTTCTATCAATATCTTCATCATCTCTCTCATTTCCATGATAGCCTTTCTCAGATCTTCATCTTCTGCAGGAACATGTTCATGACTCTCTTCATGAGCCATACTTGGTGAATGCCTTCTTGAAACTTGCGGTGATGGTATATGCTTCCTCCTTGAAGGATGAGAACTTGTTTCTACAAGTTGACCTTCTCCTCTTGTGAGTTTCAACCTTGTGAGCATCAGAAAACAAAACACTTGCAAATAATCAAGTGTTCAAAAACCTATGCTCTGATACCAACTTGATCTAAAAATGAAGAAGACTTGTATTCTTGAAAATATTTGCAATTAAAATTTTACGTGTTAAAAATGAAAATGGATCATCTTTGCAACACAACTTTTAATAGGATTTACTCATTCAATATGCATATAAACAGCAGCATAATCAATGAACAGAAAACACATAACACAACAAATGATAAAGGAGTTCACCCCTCTCTTGGGCTACATCTCTTGGTCCAGCTTCCAATGGATCATTTGTATTATTTGCTCAAAGTGCTCAAATGTGATTTACAATGTTCAAAATGCCAAATAGACTGCTCCAACGGATTCAAAATGTCCAAAAACCCCTAGTTGGGCTTTTTCGGCACCTCGTTTGGCCAAAAATTGAAGAAGGTAGGCTTCCTGGAAGTCCCCCCTTCAAGCTTGTTGTCTCTACATCTACAAAACGCACCTCCCATGGCTCAACCTATCCCACACGCATATTTAAGTGTAAAAACCTAGCACCAGATGCAACTGCATGAACCGTGCAAACTGTAGGACAGTTATGGGCACACCTAGCCCCTAACCGTCAAGGGTCGGGTCATATGACCCATGCGACCACGCGCTAGCATAAACATGGGCTCCCATTACAAAAGCCAATGGTCAAAGGCCAAATGGTGGGTCGTTGAAATAACTATTGGAACAAACATTAACCGCGCGCGTGTGCCCATACACAATAGTTGTGGGTTATATGTTATATAACACATGACCAAGGGCTAGGGCTAAGCCTCGGCCCAGTCGCGACCCAAACCACCCTCATATTCAAACTTATATACATTCCTTGCCATATATATAATAAGTAAAAAATGGTGGTGCACTGGTTGGTGGCTCTTTTCCAAGCCTTTTCCCTTGCTCGAACGTCGCGGGGTCGACTCTGGCCAACAACATAAGTTTTAAACCAAATAATGGATGACATGTGGCAGCCATTAACTAGGCCACGTGTCATCGTTTCGTTCACTTCCAAACATGCCAAGTCACTTGCCAACTGTCTGAATGCCTATCTTCCATGTGTCATACGACTTGCCACATGTCATATGGCCTGCCACGTCAGCGTCCGTACGGACTATACAGTCAGCAACCCTTTTTTTTGCCTATTTGTAAATTTGAACAGAACACGATATCTCTCGCTCCCGACGTCCGTTTGAACCCAAATGATTTGTGTTGGGTTTGTAATGACAAGGCCTACACTCTCGTTCGATTTGAAGCGATTCTGAACACTTTGAATTTTTGAGCAAAATTTGATCCCCTGATCAATGACACTAGTGTGCTAGATGGAGAAGATGAGGATACAACATCTTGTCCTACATATGATGACTATGAGAAGATGTTAAAATCAATTGTTTTTAATGATTCAACATATATCCTTGTATATGGTGTTGATGATGAGGATGGTTCAAGAGGGAATTCATTACCTCATCCTATTTATGACATGTATGATGATGCAAGCATGATTGTACCAAAATGTGACAAAGATTACGAGTTATGTGTGGAGAATGACAATGAAAGGGTTGATTTAGGGGATGAGAACATATCAAAAAATTTGTGTGGGGAAGGTAGTCCACATTGCATGGCATCATCTAATGAGTCAATATTTGATCCCTTGTGTGATATCTCATTCCATGTTGATGAAATACCATTGCATGATTTTGAGAACCGACTACTGATCACAGAGGATAAAATTGTGCAGGTGTTGATGCAAAAAGATGGTGCTCATAAGTTTGTTGAAGACCTTATGTGGAAAACCCAGTTGGAGGAGAGACAAAGGTTAATTTCATATGGAGTCACTAGTACCCAATTGCACATCATCAAAGAGGTGTTAGAGCAAATGAAATATGATTACTTGCAGTTGTTCATGGATAGGGACCTTTCTCTTAAGTTCATTGAAGACAAGAAAAGGGAGGTTGAGGAGCTTTGTTACCAGTTGATTTTGGTATACTCTTCACCATTAACAGCAATAGAGACTCCATCATATTTGGCAGTCATGGTACATGAGGGCATGAGTGAAACTCATGATTTAAGGGAGGAGCCTTGTGTGACAATCCGCATGAGAAACATTCAGAGGTGCATGTGATTATGGAGAGTTATGGAGTAGAGGTATTTGAATATGCTCATGATTTGCATAGTGGGTATCATGGGCCTTTTATTTGGCTCAAGGATTAGCTACAGAGGAGGTAGTTGAGAAAATTCCTTGTGGAGCAACCAACAAGGAATTATATACACCATTTGATTGGGGGATTGAGTATAGGATGAATGTGGATACATCACTCTAGGACCCAAGTTCAGTTGATACTATTAGAGTGATTAATATAATGGAATATATAGGATACATGGTGGTACATGATGATATAGGGGTGTGTAATGGTATATAGTAGTACTTATCTTTGTACGGTGGTGTACAATGTGTTTTTGCAATGATTCCCTTGGGGAGACCGTCAGACAAGGACTTCATAAATATCATTGAGTTTGTTTCACCTATGATCGATGAGTGAATGGATGAGCTTCATGGAGAGGCATACTCCTCAGATATTGATATTTGAGTGGGGTATCACCGGAGTAGGAATATAGAGTAGAATACCTGTAGGATTGATCATATATGTCACCTTGATTTCTTGTTCATGTCATTGGGATTGACCAATGCACCTAACACTTTCTAGTATTGCAAGTAGTGGTAGTGTCATCTAGCACTATTTTTTATGCCAACGGTATTTTTAGCAAGATATGGAGGGTTCACCTGAGTTAGTGGGGTGAGGCAGGAAGGATTATAACCATGTCAGAGTTCTTTCATTTCGGCTATGTGGTCAAAGCACAGGAGGAGATCCAAATTGTAATGGATCAATTCACAGCAATTTTAGTTGATAGAGTAATGGATGGAATTATCCACTACGGAGGTCGCACACATGTATTTCTTGAGTCCACACTTAGTGAGAAGATTATGAGGGATATGTGAGATTCAACTTTGGCATGACAGTTTGGGTACTAGAATGAGTGTGAGGCACTGCAAGTGATAGGGATACTTTCCATGGAGGTTTTTAGACTCCACGGAATGCTTGAGTAAATTAATGGTAATCAAGATAACATATTTATTGGTTCAATTTGGCAGGAGATGAACATAATTGTAGGAACAAATTTGATTCCTAGTACTTGGTTTCCACCAAATGTTGGAATAGTAGGGACTTGGCTCATTTTGGCTCTGATGCATACCAGTATGACACCATGACAGCTATAAGGTGTTGGGAGTGGTGGACTTCCAATTTGGTGGTGGGATCCAGGAATTTGTCTGAGTGATAGATTGATTCAAATGATGATGACCGACAAATCCATGATAGTGATTGGTTGTTACACATTATTTTGGTCACCCTGATGATGACTTTACAAGCATGTAATCAGGCCCTCAAAATCATCTTTTTCCTGAGAAAAGTGATTACTTTCCTCCTCTGCAAGACTTCTTTTTAGAAGGACACCGCAGGCTACCCATAGTGTACAGTGCAGAAATCAAATATTTCTGCAGGCTACTCTATAGCTGGCCTGAGGAATTTCCACAGGCTGCTATATAGGTAGGGTGCAGTGGTGTTTGAAAGACAAAAGAGGAAAGAGGTTCAAGAAGTTTCTAGAAGGGGAATCTTCTGGAATGTGAGGTGGCGTCTATATGGTTACGATCCTACTAAATTATCTGATCTGGTGGGATCATCCTCATCCCTTTAAACACTCCAGCTTCTCCTATATAATAATGGGCTTCTCATGGAAAAGGTTAAGCACAGTTAATCAAAGTTGAGCAAAGGATTGCTAGAAGAATAGGCTGGAGATTGTGTGAAGAATACTATTTTAGTTGATGCTTGAGGTCTGCATTCACCCATCAAGATTTTGAATATCACCTTCATGCAAACTCCGAAACGAATATATGTGGGTGTTGGAAAGAAGGACCATTAAAAGATAACTTGCAACATCAAGGCATTTCGGTTGTATCTTCCACTTTTATTCAATATAATACAGTGGCATGTTTCTTTCCCATAAAATTATTCTCATTTTATTACATGACTCCTTGATCACATGTCTAAGTTTTCATTGAATCTATCATAGTTGCTTTCACTTTGGTTGGTTTGTGTCATTACAGATCTAGTTTCACAAGAGCACTGGAGCAAAGCAGGAACAACAAAGATATAAGGAAGCGATCTCAAAGGTAAGTCGTCAATTCCTTCTTTGACACTTAGATCAATGGTTATAACTTAGGGGAAGCATCATGTCATCTTCTGTTTTTTTCTAGATCCAGATGGATCTAGGGAGATTAGTTTATGTCTGCATTTACTGATTTATCCTATAACAAAATTGGCGACTCCACTGGGGATACGACTTGATTGTGGTTTTTTGTTGGCCATTTGTTTTTACCTACTCTTTTTTATCTGAATTCGGTCTCTGAGTCTGTGGGAGATCCATTTAGACTCTCTGAGTTTGAAAGTTCACAGAGATTTTTTACCTCTTTCTCAAATTTCCTTGATTTTCAGACGTGTCAGCACTGCACCCTATACCTAGCCTATGGAAACCTTTGATTTCTACACCCTAGCTATTTTCTTCAGTGTGTACTTTCTGCACCCTGTCTATTTCTGGCCTGGAAACTCAAGATTTCTGCACTGTAATGTGTTGCTAGCTTGTTGCGGCATCTGTGAAATTTTTTGAGTGGGGTTTTGGCCTCTGTTGATGCCCAGTGTTTTCTTTAGTCAGTTGGGGTGGAATGTTTTAGCCAATGTTTGACTGTTTCCTTATTCTTAACACGTTGTTTATTGGTTTTTGGAGATCGAACACCTCTCTTAGTCATTTTCCAATTTTCATTTTTTACTTTTAAACAACAAGGGTATAATCTTGGAGCTTGTATCTGAGTGCTTGTTCGATTAAAAATCTTGGATTGGATTTGAAGTTTTGGATTGATTATGTATTATATATTGCTTGATGATTGAGAGGTTGTTTCTTCATTTTCATTTGAGGAAATACTTTCTCGTCATTTTTTATTTTTTGTCTTCATTGAAAGTTCGATTTGGGTTCTTGTTGAAGGTATAAATTTTCTTGGATTTCTTGCCTTTTCTCTGTCATGCCCTTGGTCTGGTCTTAGAAAGGAAGAACTTGAAGTTATCCATTCTTTTTAGTAATCATACATAAGAAAATTTATTGCATTTAAGAGAAGAGAACATTGAAGAACTTCATTGTTTATTCGTTGTTTGAAATTGTGTTCATTTAAAGAAAAAGGAAGTATATTTCGTAGTTTGCATTATTCCGTAAACACCTTCTCCCTGTTTTAGATAGAATTCATTGAAAAACATTTGCATCATTCATTTCTATTTTCATATTATTAGGTCAATTTCTTACACAACATCGGTTTCATTCCCGTCTCCCTCTTGAGTAACGACAGCCTTTAAAAATATTGCGAAAATTTAAAACTTAACTAGTAATTTTTTCTAGGGATCTTTTACACCAACATTAGCTAGGCTATACCTTTGGAAGAGGCAGTGAGACACACTCTCCAAAGCACAAAATGCACAATAGCATCTTGTTATAGGAGTGTAAAATTCCATTTGCAACATTTTGTCCTGGGAAACCCTTCTCACACAAGGGTCAAACCTGAGGTCGCATTGAGATCAGCAGAGTTACTCACCCTGCTTTGTTGATCTTGGTGTAGAGGTTGCACGTATTATGGGGGTCACTTGAAGATATACCCACAATGATGATTGGAAGCCTCACAAGTTGATTTCAAGCTAGATACCCTACCCTTGCTCATGGATCGGACTGTCAACTGTCTCCCCAGGCATCATTTTTGTTTTTGGTAGCCTTAGTTGCCTATATTCTTAGGGTCTCACACGAGGTGACTATGGAGGGGAAAATCTTCATGGTACCTGTAATTGACATTGTCCAGACTCACTTGAGCTCCTTGGAGGTTATATCCATGATTATGTGTGGAAGCTTGCACCAGGGTGTAAGTCCGTTAAGCAGGTCGTCAACGTAACTTTTCCACCCTAGCCCAGCCACTTCTTGTCTCAACTTTGTGATGTTGGATTTCATCACCAACTAGTGACTTTGGAACAAGAAGGTTCTGTTTGCTTGGTTTTGATTCCTAGATTCTACTAGCGAGTGTTGTTTTGTTTACATAGTTGGCCATAGATTTTTTTTGTAAAATTTTCGGTTCAGCCAACATTGACCCTCCACGTCGTTCACGTAGTATGCAAGGATTATCTCTGGAAGATCTATAAGTTTCCCAACCCTTTCTCCCTAATCCACTGGAGGAATATCCTCAATAGAGTGAGATCTAGTACCACATACCTTCACAAGTGGAGAGAACTGACTCTTTAGAAACTTTTCGAATCGTTTCTGATTCTTTGGACATTGTCTGCTTACCTCCTGGATACGAGAGACATATTCTCTGAATAAATTCATTCAGAGAACTTATTGTTGACACTTCTAGAATACCAACCAAAATCCTTGCTGGCCTTGAAAACGAGGATCCTTTTTGGACCACTGACATATCTTGAACTTCGACTTCTGGATGAAACCCTCCCAGCTTAGAGGTAGAAGCTGAGATACCTGTCATTTCTAAACCACCTGAAACATCTACTACATTTACAATACCTTTATATCACTTTAACAGTACAACTTGTTATTTCTTCATTGGTTCAGAGGTTGGTCCTAGATCAACTATCCCTCTTCAGCAGGCCCATTCCACAATGGTCCCAAACACTATGATTATCCCCACCGGGAAAACGGTGGCTAGCCAACCTCCTATTGGTACACCGCATTCGTCTAGACAAATCTTGTCACTCGCTCTTGGGTATAATGCTTTGAATGCTTCTATCCCCATTCCTACCCAAGTTCCATCTAGATCTTCTGGAGTCTTTACTCCTCCTGGGTATAATGTTGCTTTCGGTTCTATTATGACACCATCCTAGTTCCTCTCTGGAGGGTCTTATCCACCTTTTATAAGAGGATTCAGATCCAGTGGCTCCACCACTTTTGGAATTTATACTATGTTATTCACTTCTGGTTATCAGATTCCTATTGGGGGACATTATAACCCAGGGGGGAAAAATCAATTTGGAGGTAAAACCCAAATTGGGGCATCATCCTCACCTGGAAGACAACCTCCACTCGGAGGATATAATCCACAATATGGATAGAACATCCCCGGATCACTAGTCGAGTATTGGAGTCTTATTATTCAAGGAAATCCACAATCATCTCGAGGGAAACAACCTCAAGTTATCTCTTTTATACCCCCTAGTTTGGGTTAGTCATACCTCTGTTCTTCCAATCCCATTTGGGGTTCGAACGTTCAACCTAGTGTCCCTCCCCAAGGGAACATCCCCAATCAGTACAACCTTATGGGCTACATGCCTCTGCACACACGTATGAATCTGTTAGGACCTTTGCCTCACATACAGACTACTTATGGTCCCACTGGTATACCAATGGGACTCCCTCCCCAAAGTCACTAGTATCCTCCGGTGAATAGACAATTACCCTTGTTAGCCACTTTGGATCTACCTGATTTGTCTAGAATCTTGAATGATCCTCTCCTACATTCTCCCCACTAGCCCGTTATTCTGGCCAAATTACCATCTGACATCCCAAACTTTGATGATAAACTGGGAGAGGATCCGAACAACCATGTCATGACTTTCCACCTTTCGTGTTCATCCAACTCTTTGATGGATGATTCCATTCAGTTATGACTCTTCCAATGAACTCTCATGGGTTCAGCTGCAAAGTGGTATATAGAACTACCATGAGGTTTCTTCATTGACTTTAATACCCTAGCCATGGATTTTCTTACACACTACCAATTACCGATCCATTATGAAACAGGAACTGAGATCCTGAGTTCCTTCAAGCAAACTAATGCCACTCACATCTCCAATCACATTCATGAGTGGAGACGAAGACAAAGTTTGATCAAACTCGATCTTCCCGATCAGTTATTGGCAGAGTGGTTCACAAAATCATTCTTGAATGAGATCTCTCATGATATTTCCATGGGTGGAGTTGTCACCGAAGAATAGGCTATCAGTCATGCTCAGTATCTTGACCTTGTTTATTCACAAATGGGTACTCTTTACAACTTACTCCCTGATGCACCTTGCCCTTCTACTACCGCTACCTCAACTACCCATGTTGCTTCTCATGTGGTTGATGGTGTGATTGGCACTTTCCATGCTCAACCTCAAAATATGCAAGCCTTTCCCACCAACCCCAAGTCCAATACTTCTAATGTTCAAAATGCTCCATCTCCTACTCCTCCCACCAGCAAAACCTCTGAGGTTAACTCTATTCAATCTACCCCTACCGGAAAGAATAAATCTAAAAAAGGGAAGGGTAAGAATAAGGAGGACAAAAATAACTCACGGTCTAAGAAAGCCAAAACACAACCTGTTGATGATAAGGATAAGTTCAAACCTCGATAACCTTGCCTTATCTGTGGTGACGATCACTATATGAAAGATTGTCCAAGACGGGCTGAGGTTACTAAGTTCCTCCAAGGGACCGTGAAACCTCCCACACATGTCATTTTGTCTCAACCTTTCCCTTATCAATAGAAATCCCAGTTGGTCATCCATGACCAACCCTCTCCCTCCACTACTTCTTATGTACTCATGTGTATTGGTGATTCCAGAAAGAATGGTGTTACACTGACCACTCAAGCCAAAGATTATTCTTCTTCAAAGGAGAAGGTTGACGATACGTCGCCTTCATTGGTTCAAAATCCTCTTTCAATTTCACCTCCCAACGGTCCTCTTCATCTTGAATGACCGATTCTCCATACAGTTCTTTGCCCTCCCCCAAAGGGTGTTGTTTGAAAGTATTCCTTCAACCCTCATGCATGTCATGCTCAGAACTACAGTATTGTAGAAGATCTGGTGCAAGAACCTTCTGCGATGTTGACTCTTGAAGTCCTCCAAAGTTTCCCTGATCAACGGAAGGCACTGCTAAATTCTATCGATGGAATTGATCCTATAGATACAAATTTGATAATTTTTTACCTTGAATATCACATTATGAGACTCCCCCCTCAACTAGCATTCCAAATACAAGTTGTCTCCAACAAGAACATCCGTAGGACTATTATTGATGAGGGTGCCTCCACGTGTGTAATGTCTATTACCTATTAGAAAGCCATCGGCTCTCCTCCTCTTATTGAATCACATAACACACTTAAAGCCTTCAATGGCTCTGGCTTTAAACCCTACGGTGTACTTCCTTCATTGTCTATTACGTTGGAAGGAAAATCAGTCAACATTGAAGTTGACGTCTTTGATGCACCTCTCGATTATAACCTTTTACTTGGTCGTAGCTAGATTGATGCAATGTGCACTGTTGTGTCCACCCTTTTCCATGTTCTACATTTTCCACATCAGGGAAATCTCATTACTATCGACCAGTTAGAATTTTTCAACTCTAACACTTATACTAGCAACGTACATTTTATCGCGAAGACACCACCCGGGTATGAGAACGTAGGTGTGGGCCTACTTAAAGATTTCACTTTGATGGGTACATTACCAATCCCACCTCCCGATGCTTCACCTCCTTTGGTTGCCTTGATCAACATGATTTCCACCTCCGTTCACAAAACTCACACATCTTCTGACCCATGGGTAATACCCAAACCTGGTGATTATCCTCACTACGAAAACCAAATGCCTTTAAGTCTAGTTGAATCCACCTATCAAGCCATTCAATCGGAAACCCCTTCTACCCTCTCTCTCAATGATTCATCTCTTGGCCTGTTCCATGTTATTTTTCCCACAGATGAGATGATTATGTCAGTTATGTCGATGGAAGACACCACTTGGGATGATGGAAATCATCGTTCCATTCTCTCACTCGAACAACACACCATTGAGAGTTACTAACGGATCTCGAATCTATCGACCATTGCTGTCATTTCCTCTATTCTCAAGTCGTCACATGATGTGTTATATGAATGGAACTTAAGTAATATTCCTCCCACCATCCCCCTCAACATATCCATAAAACCTGGAGTTGTTGAAAATGTTCACATCGGAGCTTCGTGCTCCACTGACGAGGTTGTCGCATATAAATCACTTTTCCAAGAGTTATGTGACATCTTTGCTTGGAGCTATGAAGAAATGCCAAGTATTGACCCTCATATTGTTGTACACAAAATTAAGATGTACCTGGGCACTAGACCCATCCGGCAGAGACTTCGTCTAGTCCACCCCCGTAAAGCAGCTGCTATTAAGCTTGAAGTTGAAAAACTTCTTAAAGATGGCTTTATTTATCCCATGGATTTAACTAATTGGGTATCCAATCTCGTCCCAGTTAACGAGAAACAAGGTATGATCTGTGTCTGCGTCGATTATAGGGATGTCAATCAAGATTGTCCCAAATACAACTTTCCCACCCCCTTCATTGACCAGATTTTCTACGACTGTGCTGGAAGTGAAATCTTTTCTTTAATGGATGGTTTCTCCAACTATAATCAAATCAACATCTTGCCCGCGGATCAACACAAAACCTCTTTTATTTTTCCTTGGGGCACCTTTGCCTATCGGAAACTACCTTTCATTTTAAAGAACGTCAGTGCGACTTTTCAACGTGCCATGTCTTATGCTTTTCATGACATTAAACACATTGTACAGCCATATCTAGATGACTTACTGGCGCATTCCATGCATCATAGTGACCATCTGGCACACCTCTGAGCCATTTTCCTTCATTGTCAGTTCTATCGTATACTATTAAACCCACACAAATGTGTTTTCTATGTGGAGTCTGACCGACTTCTATGTTTTTTCGTGTCATTCTAGGGGATCAGGGTTGATCCTTTGAAGGTCGAGGCAATCCTCAACCTCCCTCTGCCTTCTTCACTTTTCCAGCTTCAAAGTTTGCAAGGGAAGGAAAAAAATTTACCTCGTTTCATCCCAAACTATGCTCACTTAACACTTGGATTTACTCGACTGCTAAATAAAGGTTCTGAGTTCATATGGGATTCCACTACCAACAAAGATTTCGAAGCTTTGAAACTGACTTTAACCTATACCCCGTTACTTTTCCCACTCGATTATAGTCGATATTACTTCCTTTATCTAGCTACTTCCGGCTCTACCATCGCCATGGTTCTCATCCAAGAAGGTGATTCACATGATGAACATGTCATCTATTGTTTGATTCAGAGTCTCATGACCACTGAAACCAAATATCTACATGTTGAAAAACTGGCCCTGGAAGTTGTTCAAGTTGTCTAATGTTTCCGTCACTACATCCTATTACGCAATACCACTGTAATTTCTGATTGTAACCCATGCAACACATTATTACACACCAATTGCTAGGGGGGAAGTACTCTAAATGGATAGTGATTCTCCAAGAGTTTGACTTGGAATTTGAACATGCTAAGTCTAAGAAATCTTTAGTGTTTTTTGAACTGATGTGCGACCTTCCCTGCACTGAGACAGAAAATGTAAGAGAAGATTCTCTACCTGATGAATCTCTTTTTCTTATCAGTTCTGATGACCTTTGGTATGGAGATATCATTATATATCTCTAGACTCAAACTTTCCTCCCTGATCTATCTAGCATCGACCGTCATCGTATACGATATCAAGCTCATCAATATATCATCCTCAGTGACACACTTTATCGCCACAGGATTGACTTCATTTTTCTATGATGTCTCACCTATGACGAGGTTGAGAAAGATTTGAATGATTTCCATTCTATATCATGTGGTGGTCACATGTCTGGGTATGTTACTGTCCAAAAGATCTTACGAGGAGGGTATTTTTGGACTTCTTTATTTAAATATTGTATTATCGCCATCGAAAAATGCCATGCTTGCCAAACGTACAATAATAAAATAAGATCGCATCCTGCTCCCTTACACCCTGTAGTTTCCATTGGACCTTTCACAAAATGGGGTATCGATTTCATGACATGTAACCCTCACTTGTCCGAGGGGAATGGATACATTATCATAGCCATGGATTATTTCATGAAATGGGTCAAGGCGATGCCTACTTTCGACAATACCGAGAAAATTGCAACCCTTTTCATATTTAATCATATTATTACTCGATTCGGGATCCCACAAGCTATCGTTATTGATCATGGTAGCCATTTTTGAAACTTTATGATGTCTGAACTTACCGACAAGTTGGGTCTTCGGCATGAAAACTCAACCCCCTACTATCCACAGGCCAACGGCCAAGTTGAAACAATAAATAAAATTCTTATCACTATGCTTCACCAGATAATAGGAATCCATAAAACCAGCTAGCACATGATGTTGTTTTCGGCATTATGGACCTATCATACATTTGTGAAGTCTGCTACGAGATTTACCCCCTTTCAACTAGTCTATGGCATTGAATTCATTCTCCTGATTGAATGTGAAATACCAT
Source organism: Picea abies (assembly GCA_900067695.1). Taxonomy (NCBI): domain Eukaryota; kingdom Viridiplantae; phylum Streptophyta; class Pinopsida; order Pinales; family Pinaceae; genus Picea; species Picea abies. The sequence goes on along the minus strand of CBVK0100592450.1, from coordinate 6,637 downwards.
CTTTGAAGCTAGCCATCGAACTTCTCCCAAACACCTCTACCGAAGAGGAATGTCTATTGTATCTTATACAATTAGATGACACCCGTCATGACACCACCCTAGTTATTGAAACCCAGAAGAAACGTGTAAAAGCCCAATATGAAAAGCATGTCAAGCCATGTATTTTCTCTGAGGGAGATCTAGTTCTCCTCTATGAACAATATTGTGATCTACTAGTAGCCGCAAAATTCAAAGCTATGTGGCATGGTCCATATATCGTCAAACAAGTGTTAGAGAAGGGAGCTTACAAGTTAGTATATTATGATGGCATTCCTTTGAGTGAACCCAAAAATGGGCTTTACTTGAAGAAGTAATATGCTTAGACTGCCTCTACATGAGTGCTTGTACTTTTACTGTACCATACTCTTGTGTGTTACTTTTTTCTATTTTTCATTATTTGGTTTCAACCCCGAATGGCTTACCTTCCATTGTGCTTGGTTTTCAGATGTCAACATCTTCTCTACCCTATATTGGCTTTGCTGATGGTGCTAGCCGTAGTACTCAGAACCTAGCTTCTATTGCTTGGACAATCTATGCACCCACCAATGAACTTATCAGTTTACAAGGTGTTTTCCTCGGTTGTGCAACCAATAATATCATAGAATATAGTGTAGTTATTGAATTATTGACCAATGCTATCTCACTTGGGATTCATCACTTCATTGTACAACTTTATTTGCAGCTAGTATTGCTCCATTTAAGTAATGTCTACACTGTCCAAAGTCCTACTTTGTTATGGATATATCTATGAATTCACCTCTTGGAACGTTATTTTGATTATATTGAATATCAACACATTCCTAGATGTCTAAATACATTAACAGATGCTCTAGCTAATTATGTGTTAGACAGACATTTGAGACATTTATAAATCCTATCACACATTACACATTGTATATAAAATCAAAGTAAGCTGGTAGAAGCATCATGTATATATATAATAAAAATGTTTTACAAAAAGTGTTTTCCATCCAAGGACCAAAATATCGAAATATAGAGCCCATGGCTCCTACAAAATACAATCACGGATGTCACTCACGATAGCACACTACTGCCCGTGCTACCCTGCAAAGTAACTGACTAAGTGAAATGGACATGCCTACAGTATGGCATTGATAATGCCTCAAGACTTCCTTGATAGACATGTCAGGGATGCCTATCGTCAAGCCTTCTAAGTTCTGCTCCATCGCCTCATAGTTGTCGGCATCCCACCCTGCTACCACACCCGCCTCTCCTCACCTCTCAATCAGAGATGTACTCGGAGGTCGATGCGGCCCTACATCTGCATAGTCAAAAGTCTCTGATCAGTCTTTATATCGAAAACACAAAAAAAACCATCTAATATCCTAGAAAACACAAAACACTATAAAGAACAAAATGTCTTTCTTACCTAGATCTCCCCACTGAAATCGCTCATGGAGAACCACGCCGGGATCACCCTGAAATTTTAGGTAGGCATACACATAATCATCAATCATCAATATTTGGGGCCTTAAGCAGTCAAAAAATGCATCATTGTACTTGATAATAGGGCCCACTACATGCCAAGCCATAAGGTCACACCACCACTTCATTCTTGGGTCTCGTGGGGTTGGTATTCCCCACTCTACCTGTAGCCGCAAATGAGGGACTCTTTCTAAGAAGAAAGACACCAAAATGGACCCATACCCAAACTACTTTAGGTCTCCTCTCTTGCTTTTAGTGAGTTGTTTCTTCATACTACGGAGCACACCGTCACACCAATTGAATACTTGAGGTTCTATACATTCAATGGCATATTGAAAATAACTCTGGAGCGCCATGTGTGGCGGAATGATTCCTTCCATACATACAATGGTAAAGAGGATGGTTCTGAGAGTCAGATCCTGCACACCCCGAATAGCCACTTTACCTTTGCGCCTTTCGGCGCCAGGTTCATAGTGCTGACGGATATAATCGCTCATCGGCAATCCACCGCCTTGACCCCCTGTTAGAGTCACACGTGTCCCACGACAGGATAACCCCATCAGAAAGTAAATATCTTCAATGTCCAAGGAAAGGACATGAACACCCATGTGAAATACTTGTTGTTCTGTGTCCCACATATGGACCAAGTTTTCTAATAGCCTTCATTGGCCTCTCATTACCCAGATTTTGAAAAATTGCAATAGGCCACTTTGTCGAAGAGAATTAATGGTTCCTGGATCATTCAAAGCCATAGAGTCATCATATTCATGCTCATGTTCTATCCATTCCAACATTTTTGTAATCAAACACCTACATGGAAGTAAAAGAGGACAGTTAACACCCTTATCCAGCTTTTTGGAATTCTTTTTGGTTCAACGCTTGCTTTTATTTTTTGGTTTTTGGTGGCCGCAACTGAGCTTCAGTTACAATACGGGATTTCTGCAGGTGAGCCATTGGACACTTGTGAAAATCCTTGATTTCTGCAAGGCCCGGTATTGGCCACCTGTGGCGGCCCCAGTGCACGCCTACCGGCCCAAAAATCACCCAAAAAAATCATTTTTGACCACCAAAAACAAATTTTAAACCATTGAAAAGGAAGAAGATGAAAAACTTATTGTTTTCACGGAAACCACTCATCGATTGATCGCCTGTGCTCCTCTCAATCCACCGTCGAAGTAAGGGGTGAAAAAGGGGTTTTTAGACAAGTTCTTGACCAAATACAAATGAAATGGTAAAAAAGAGATCTTACTCTTATTTATTTCATTTTTTACCTTTTTCGTAATATTTTGTATTATATAAATGTGTTTGGTTATAAACCCTCAAAACTAATAGTCTCATGAGTGTCTTGTTTCTTGCAGGAACAAGACTAGAGTCCTAATTAATGGAGTATGGATCTTTGTTCTGTAATTTATTTTCTCTTTGTTCGTTCTCGTGCTCAAAAATTTATGAGAACGCAACCGAGTATACTTTTGTCGTCCTTTCATACTCGTCTTGGTAACACGAAAAGCGACACACGTGGAGTATCATTTAAGCTCTTTTCACACTCCATAAAAATGAAAAGATTGTCGAGCGACCTTATTCGACTATTCACACTCGTAAAAGTATTTGAATAAAACATTCGATGGGCAATAGTTTATCACTTTTTCAGTCCCATCGAGCTATTTTATGAAAAAGGAACTGGGAGATTTCTCTTTAAGTTTTTTTTAGACTCTATAAACATGAAAAACCCTTGATTTTTCTATCTTTGGACTCGTTAAACAAACATCAAAAGACCCACATGGGACCGAACCACTCCTTCTTAGGATTCATTAAAAATACTCTGAGGGACTCGTCCGAAGGATGAGCTTACATTACAAGCATATGTTATCCTCCTCAAGCTTGTGTAAAAATAAAGAAGTACTCGCCAGAAATGGTGGGGGGGAATTTGGGAAAGAAATGTGTCTCTCCATCCGTGTCAATGGCAGTACTAATCACTCTTGAGCATGACACCCCCTTCGTCATTTGAATCTGAGTTGGGAAATCCATTTGTCTCTCGTCTGACTTTTTGCAAGTTTACATATTGGGTCGTATTTGAGTCAATGATGCCAAGACTTTCGTCTTGTCATCCATATGTTCAAGAGTAGTTCGAATAAGCCCTCTCTGGAGTCGGCCATCTTCAATGTCATTTCTTACCATGTCGGCCTTCCCTGTGTCAGTTTCAGATCATTTTCATACTTTGATCTACCCTTAATCTGTTACTTATTCCATGTCACTGATGGGGGATACATCAAGGCCCTCCTGTGATGAGTCTTTTTCCTGTCGAATTCAACTCATCATCCAGGAACAAGACTTAGAAATCATTTAGTACCTTAGAGCATGCATGCCTCAATGGCAGGTTTCTTCACTCTCGACAGTGGATTCACATCATTGGTCCCTAATCGAGGGATTTCATCGAGTGTTCGAATTTATCTCATTTATTCACATTCTTTGGATTGTACTAAGGTACCTTGGGAGTCATTGACATCAATGGTGATTTCCCTCTCACTTGTTAACGGTTTTCATCAATGACTAATAATCAAGTGGTTTTTGTCATGTTTGATTTCAGCACCTATAATCACATGGTTAGATTCGTACTTACGGATGACTGGATTGAAGACCATTGATATTATCTTTTTGGCCCAGGTTACGATGGATTATTTATGATTTTAATTTACACACAGATCCACTGTGTATGTCTCGTGGTTGCATCTGAATTTACACTTTCTAATACATAGATCATGTTGGCATGTTTACAAGAAGAGTGTTCTAGTCATTGATGGCAAGAACAGCAGCAACGATGACAGACAGGTAGGCAAGGAAGATCAGTAGATAGGTAGGCAAGGAAGAAAAACAGTGATTAAATGGCAAGATCGGTAGTGTAAGCTCAGAAGGAGGAAAACAGTCAAAGCACGACAAAGGTTTTCAGAGTTTTGTAGATCAAGAAATCCAAAGGAAAGAAGTTCAAACTCATGATATGCAAAATTGAAATAACAATCTTGACAGTTGATTCAAGAAGAACATGTGGTGAATGACAAAGATTTTGTTTCAGAGTTTCACAGATCAGGAAATCCAAAGGAAAGAGGTTCAAACTCATGATATGCAAAATCGCGATAACAATCTTGACAGTTAATTCAAGAAGGAAACATGGTGAATGAAAAAGGTTTTGTTTCGTAGTTTTGCAGATCAGGAAATCCAAAGGAAAGACGTTCAAACTCACGATATGGGAGATCATGAACAGATCTAGATAGTCAAATCACCAAGGATTGTGGACCATTGATCAGGAATGAAGAAGGCTCATGAAGTGGTGAAATCGCGATAAGATCTGGGCCGTCAGATCTGGAGTAATTACAAAGGACCAACATTCGTTAGATATGGTGAAGCTGTAAGGCAGATAAGACCAAGAGTCATCCAACTCTCCAAAACTATGAAGGAATCCTGGTCGCCCATTGAGGACAGTCGTGAACCATTGGATCCAGAGGACACATGGTGAAAGATCATGGTTTCGTTGACTGGAAAGTCAAAGGAGCGAAGTGCTCATTTGATTGGTGAGTGGTCATATCTCATGGTCACATTTTTTAGTGCTAGAGAAGCCAAGCCCTATTTCAGAGTTCATGACATGGAGAGTCAAGAGGACTCATCACAGCCTACCCAAGATGCGAAAGTGTGAAATGAGTTTTCCAATAAGTTTGTGGTCACAGCCAGTGGTTACATCTGTGGAAGATGGAAGAAGGAGCTATTGGTGTTAAGCTCCATCTTGGAGTCTCGGCGCTCATGAATTGGAGCATCAAGATCCTTCATCACAAGAATCGCGATATGTGAGATCACGATGAGATCTGGACCGTCGGATCATTAGAGATCTCAATCGTTGATCAAGCTCAATGAAGTTCATAAGTTCATGAAATACGAAGTGCCTTTTGGCGCAGCCTATGGTCACTACCGGTGGTCACGTGAAGGGAAGAAGCTAGCAGAGTTAAGCTCCACCTTGGAGTCTCGGCGATCGTGACTTGGAGCATCAAGATTCTTCATCACAGGAATCGCGATATGCGAGATCACGATGAGATCTGGACCATCGGATCATTGGAGATCTCGACTGTTGATCAGGCTCGATGAAGTTTATAAGTTCGTGAAATATGGAGTGCCTTTTGGCGTAGCTTGTGGTCATAGACAGTGATCACGTGAGGGGAAGAAGCTAGCGGTGCTAAGCTCCATATCAAAGTCTCGGCGATTGTGACTTGGAGTGTCGAGATCTTCTATCATAGGAATGTCGAGATGCGAGATCATGAAATTAAAACTTTGTTTAGCGCTCGGTCACAACCAGTGGGCATATGAATTAAACACAAGACCCTGCGAACTCTATCCAACGGTGCAGGTGAATTTAAGTATGATCAAAGGGATATCGTTTCTCTTCATATTTAATCAATCAGTGGTGATTTAGTTGTTGAAGCGGTCTTTGGAGGTTCACAATGTAATTGCTAGAAACCACTGATGGTTTCTGCCAGAGGACTCGAAGAGACTTCTGTGTGATTGCTAGAGGAGTTGAAGAGTCTCTAGGAATCTACCAGTGGAATGAAGATTGTTTGTAGAGGCAATTGACAGATAGATCTAACTGCCAGAGAAGCTGAAGAGTTGCCATGATGAACAGGTAGAGTACTCGACATAAGAGAGCATGCAGAAGCATGGTGGGACAACATGCACAAGGTGCACAGAGACTATAAGTATGCAGAACATAGAAGAGATGGGTGTTGTTGTTGTTGAGATGGATTCAGGAGTGTAGAAGGAGGAGTGTGCAACAGCTAAAATATAGATAAGAGGAATGGTGCATTGAAGCGACATGGCGCAAAGAGCATAAAAGGAAAAAGAACAGAAAGCACAAGGAGTGTGCAGAAGACACTGATGCAGATAGAGTAGCGCAGTGTAGCAGAATAGTGATGAGACCGGTAAGCCATTGAAGAACTTTATATCACTGTAATAAGTCTTAATAGCAAATATTTACATTTGAGGGTGGTAGGGTGGTGCTAGGGAGGACTATTGTCCTCAGAGGTTCAAGTGGGTGCTTGAACACAAGGATTTGTAGCTTCCTTCTAGTTGGTGCTAGAGAAACCGGGGAGTTCGTGCTTCCTTCTAGTTGGTGCTA
>CBVK0100592413.1:0-12225 GCA_900067695.1 Picea abies | reverse complement strand
CATAAATCTCTGCCCTGTGATGATGTCCCAAAGTGGGGACATTACATAATTGAACTCTTGTGTAGTTTCACCTGTAAGAAAACTCAGTGACCAACTTCATAATTTCGGTCAACGCGATGCACATCAACATAACTATTTTTTTGATATTGCGCTTCTTTAATCCCTTGTCTTATCATTTGCAATTTCTCTTCCATTTCTTGGATCATTTATGTTCCCACCAGGACCCTATCCTCAATTCGATCCCAACTCAATGGCGTTTGAAACGGTCACTCGTAGAGAAAATCAAACGGTGCCATATTAATGATACCTTGTTATCCATTGTTGCATGCAAATTCTACCAGTGGAAAGAACTCTTCCCAACATTTCTGTTGGTCCAAGACATACATACACAACATATCTTCCAAAATTTGGTTCGTTACTTCTTTCAGCCCATCTGTCTCATGGTGATATGTCATACTAAATTTCAGTTGTGTTCCCAAGGCCTCTTGGGAACTAGTCCACAAGCATCTTGTAAACATCGACCCTCTATCGGATAGATTATTTTTGGCACACCAGGCTATTTCACAGTCTTTCTGACAAAATTCTAGCTATGTCTAGTGCCTAATACATCATACACACATGAATAAAATGTGAACTCTTCATCATAGTGTCATCTACCAAAAAAATTGAGTTGTGCTTCCTTGCCGTCAACAACAATCAAATAATGAAGTCCATCAAAATGGCCTTCCATCGTGATTCCAGAATAGTGTTGGTTGTAGTAATCCTGTTGGATGTCTATGTTCAACCTTCACTCACTGAAATTCTAGACACCTTTCCACATAGCTAACTAATTCCGCCTTCATCCCTTCCAGAAGAATAAGGGCTTAAGGTCCTCCCTCATCTTTGTGACTCTTGGATGAGCCATTGATCCAAAAATGGAAGGAATTAATAACAAATTGGCATTAACTTGATGCTCATGAATGATTAAAGAGTTCATCCATCATAAACCATGCTGAAAAATAAGAGAAGATAAAAACAAGAAGAAAGAGAAATAGACAACAAGAACTTGTCAACGGAGTTCACCAATGTGTGGCTATGTCTATGGGCCCGCTTCCAAGTGGAGGACCTCTTTATTGATATTTAAATGCTCAAGTTCTCTTTACAATGTATCTTGCTATTACAAACATGATTCAAATATGTTGTACAAGACCTTCTTGTGCAGATTCACTCATGCCTCAACAATCTCCTCTCAAAACATGACTAAATGCTCCTCAAAACATGAGAAATGTGCCATTAACTCAAACTCCTCTTTACATTCCCTTCACACAAAAGTAACCTATCAAGCTCAATAACCCTAGTTTATATAGTTTTTAGGCTCAGTTAGAGAAGCCCAAATTCCCACAAAGATATGGAGTCTTTTTGGGATCAAATCCCCCTCCAAATGGGCAAGAAATCTCCAAAAACGCCCAATCTTGGCCAAAACTATAGCAAAAAGATCCACTTTGTTGCAAAAATAAAAACCATCCCCTCTGTCCTGGGATCACGCACCTTATACAGGGTTATATGCCTTAATATTCCCAAGCACCAACCCCTTAGGGGCTGCACGTTGGTCCTTACCCCTGCTAACATCGATCACATATCAATATGTAATAGGACCGAGGTCCGTTTTGTGCGCCCAACTGTTGGTCATAGCCCTGAGTCCCATGGAATTTTTGGCGCCGATGGTTAAGCCCATATCATGTGCCCCCTACGCCCATGGCTTATCCATTTAGTGGAGCATTTGTGTATGTTTGTATGGGGTAGCACATGTAACTGCGAGCTGGGGCTAGGTCCCAACCCCCTTCCGCCTCCGCCCATACCTTAGACACACTTTAAATAATATAATGTGGACTTGGTACAATAAGACACATGGTGGCGGGTTGGTACCCGACTTGCCCAAAGTGCTCCCCAATGCCAGAGGTCTTGAGGTTGATTCCTCTAGCCTCCAACATTCCTTTTATGTATGTCAATGAATGATGGGGTGACATGTGGCAGCCCATGTTTGGGCCACATGGCATTGTTTAACTTGACCTCAATTGTGCCACTTGTCAAACCTCAATTGGACCATGTCTGATACCTGCCCAATCATCATTCTGCTTCTCTGCCATGTGTCACAATGCCACGTCATCATGATGACAGCAGCATGACATCATGCTAATGTCAACATTGACTTTTTGCTTATTTGGGAAATCAATCGGAGTGTGATAAATCTCACATACGATGTCCATTTGAGGAAGCAAATATATGGCCAAAATCAACACAATGAGCGGGACACAATGGAAATTATTTCAACTGATTCCGAGACCTTTCATTTTTAAGCAATTTTTGGACCCGAGGAGCGTCCTAGATCATTCCTCCCCACTTGGAAGCTTTTGGACCACCAAAAGTTTGGTATCAGTAGGTAAATAAGTGAGGATACCGTGTCCTCACTTTTCTAGTCTCCATCCACTTGGCATGACTTGGATCTGTTCCCTTCAATCCCACTTGAAGATATTCCACATCGCCCCTGCAAGAAGTACAGACTCAGGAGAAAAATATTCTATGGTAGGAATCTAGACATTCTCTCCTTGATCTTCGATCATAGGAGGCTCATACAATCTCAAGTTTTCCACATTTACAACTGAATAAATTTTCATATACGGAGGCAATTCTAATCGAAAAGTATTAGTACCAATATTGTCTAAAATTTTGAAAGGACCATAACAAATTGGTTTTAGCTTTTTACCTTCTCCTTGCATCCTTTCCTTGCTGATGTATAACCAGACTTGATCTCCTGCTTTGAACTGATCAACTCGATGCATATCATGCCTCGCCTTGTACTTGGCTTGGATTTTCTCCAACTATTCCTGTATGACCTGATGAATCAACTGGATCCATTTAATGAACTTTGTAGCCATGTCCACATTATTGTGTCTGTTTGTTGCAATGTCTTTCTCAAAGACAAAATCCAAAGGAGATTTTGGAAATTACCCCAAACATTTTTCAAATGGAGATCTCTGAGTAGAAGAATGCTTGGCTTGATTATACGCATGTTGCAAATAACACAAATTTTCATGCCAAAGCTTGGGATGTTTGTTGCAATATGCTCGAAGTAGATGCACTACCGTTCTATTCACCACCTCTGTTCGCCCATCCGTCTATGGATGAAATATTGTGCTCTTCTTTAGCCTGGTGTCCATAAGTTTCCACAAGCTTGACCAAAATTTCCCCATGAAACTGGAATCTCGATCAGATACAATAGAAGTAGGTAACCCAAAATGAACCCACACATTTTCAAAGAACATTTGAGTTTTTTGTTCAGTTGTGACTTGCTTTTTACAAGGAATTAGATACACTTTCCCATGGTCTAGAAGGAATAGGAAGTGGAGTGTACAATCCTATATTTATGTTACTTGGTTTTCTTATTGCACACATAGTACATCCTTTTACATACTTAGACGCATTTTCATGCATTCGAGGCCTATAACAAAATATTTGTAACTGAGCAACTATTTTGTCTACACCAAAATGTCTTGCTATAAGAGAAGTATGTGCCTCCCTGATCACATGGACCCTTTCACTTTCTGGAATACATAATTTGCCCAAATGATACAAAAGTTTGTCTTTAATATGATAATTTAATTCTTCTGCTCTTTTACCATGACTTAAAGTTGCATAGAATTCCTTAAAATATTTGTCCTTGTCATATTGTTCAATGTAACTTTCATGAGTAATTGAATTGTGCTTAAGGATTGTAGAAATTGTACTAGGAGGTCTTGATAACATATCAACAAATTTATTATGAATGCCCTTTTTATATTTGATGACCAAATGAAATTGCTGTAAAAACCCCATCCATCTAAAATGCCTTGATTGTTGTAGCTTAGTTTGTGATTGTAGATACGGTAATGGTTGATGATCAGTATGTATTATTGTTTCTTTTCCCATTAAATAATGTTTCCACTTTTTAACACTTTGTACTAGAGCATACAATTCTTTATCATAGGTTGGATAGTTAATTATTGTTGAAGTGAAGGTCTCAGAAGGATAGCATATGGGATTTTTGTGTTGCATCAACACTGCCCCCATGGCATAGTCACTTGCATCGGTTTCAATTTCAAAAGACTATTGGAGATTTGGCAATGCTAGAATAGGATTTGTACTAATATTTACTTTCAAAGTATCAAAAGCCTTTTGTTGGCTTCCTCCCCACTAGAATCCCCTTTTCACACTTGTCAATGCATGTAAATGTACTGCAATTAGAGAGAAGTTTGCAATAAACTTCCTCCAATAATGTGTTTCCCCCATGAATCTTCTTACTTCAGCTACATTTGTAGGCTTTGGCCAATTTACAATGAACTCAACTTTAGAGGGATCAATCTTAAGCTCTCCACCCCCTACAATGTAACCCAAATATACAAGAGATGTTTTGCCAAATTCACATTTTGACAACTTTGCAAAACGTTTCTCTCTCTACAACACTAAAAGTATATGCCTAACATGTTGTACATGCTCTTCCCTGGTCCTACCAAAAATAAGAATATCATCTAAGTAGACTATTACAAACTCATCAATGAATGGCCTGAATACTTTTTTCATTACCCGCATAAAAGTAGCATGTGCATTAGCAATCCCAAATGTCATCACTAACCATTCAAATAATCCCTGTTTTGTTTTAAAAGTAGGTTTCCATATATCCTATTGAACAACTCTGATTTGATGGTAACCACTTCTTAAGTCTAACTTAGTAACATAAACCGCATGTTTCAATTGATCTAATAAATCATCAATGTGAGGCAAAGGGTAATGATTTTTTACCATGATCTTGTTCAAGGCTCGGAAGTCTACGCACATGCACCATGTGCCATCTTTCTTTGGCACCAGGATGATAGGTGACCCACATGGAACTTGGCCTGATGACCCCTTGTTCAACCAGCTCTTGTACCTAATTCTTTATTTCTTCATTTTCCAAAACTGATAACCTGTACATTCCAATGTTAGGAAGAGGAACATCCTACTGCAACTGTATCTCATGTTCAACTTGTCTCTTTCAAGGTAATCTTTTTGGGACTTGAAATATATCATCATAATCAGAAACAATTCTAACTAATTCATCTTTCAACTTTGTATCACAATTTTTGAAAGTATCAATTTCGACAGTGTGTTTAGCTTTTACAACCATTAGTAAATATCTCTTACTGACATTTACAATTCTCTTCATTTTCCTTGAGTTGATTAGTGATAGATTCAATTTCTTCCAATGAGCCATTACAACATATTATTTTACATCTTCATTTAATTGATACTTATTGTCTTTACGATAGAATATTGATTTTCTATCATACAGATATGGACTCCCAAGTACAATACCATATATATCTAGTGGAACCACATCTAACTCAACCTCATCTATAAATTGTGAATTGATTGCAAACTTTAGGACACATTGTCTATTCACTTGCAACTGATTATCATTATGAATCCATCCTAAAGGATATGGTTTCTTATGAGGTTTAGTTATTAATCCCAACTTTTTAACAATGGTCTCTGATATCAAATTTTCTTGTGAGCCACTGTCAAATAGAGTATCAATTTTTGCATGTTTGGAAATTACTCTTATGTGAAAATTTTATGTTCATTTGATCTCATCAACTTCATTATCAACTTTTAAAGACTGAACTGAAGAACATGTACTAAATTCATAATTTTTACCTTTGATTCCTGTGACTGTGACCTTGGTCTCATCTCCTGAATTAGACCCCAAATCTGTTTGAGTTGTTGCAACCATCTTTGGCTTCCCTTTATTTCCGAACTTTGTCGGTTTCAATTCTGGGTGAAGGATCCAACAACAATTCTCATTATGGCCTTGTTTCTTAAAATGAGTGCATGTAGGTTTTTCCTTCTTTGCTGTATTAGTTTTATTCCCTTTGAACTTCCCTTTACCCTTGCCTTTTAATTTTCCTTCAATAGGTTTAAATGGTTTTACAAAATCAACATTTACATTCTTGCCTCTAGATTAAAGATGAGTCGCTTGAACACATAGCTCATCTAAACTAGTTGGATTAAACATGAGAATGGTATGTCGTAAATAACTATGAAAACCACCTATATACTTAAACAATGTCTCTTGAGTATCCAATGGTATTCCTAACAATAAAGCTCTTTTTCGAAACTCCTATGTATAACTTTGAACAATTTGTCCTTTTAACTGTCTAAAGTTTTTCCATGACATAATAGCTTGTTGCATGTAAGCTAGAGGATAAAATTGCTTCCATAAAGCAGATGTAAAATCAAGCCATGAATATAGAGTCTTACCAAACTTTTTAAGATCCTATTTAGTCCTACTTTCCCACCACACAATGGCAGTTCCTCCCATATTGAGACTAGCAAGATGGATCATAGTCTCCTCATTTATGATTTTTTGTATCCTGCAATACACTTCAATTTGTCTTATCCAATTATCCAACTTTTCCACATTTAGTTCTCCATCATACAAAGGCAACTCAAACTTAACATCAAGCTTTAACAAAGGCATGTTAGACTTATGCTTATGTGTTTGTTTTTGTATGGTAGATGTTGTAGAATGAGAAATAGCATTTGAAGTAGAACTTGAAGAAGAAGGAGAAGATGGTGGTGAAGGAGGTGAAGGAGGAGGCTTTGCAGATTCTCCATTCCATTCACTTTTTCCCTTCATGAAAATTTCTCCTAGAACAGGTTTCTTTCTCTCCAAGAAATCATCATATAACACTTTGACCATTTCTGACATGGAGAAAAATGCTTCTTTGAACTTCTTAGTTTGTGGAGAAGTTTCTCCTTCTGAAGCCATTATTTTCTTGGAAGGAATTAATAAAAAATTGACATTAAATTGATGCTCATGAATGATTAAAGAGTTCATCCATCATAAACCATGCTGCAAAATAAGAGAAGATAACTGCAAAAAAAAAGAGAAATAGACAACAAGAACTTGTTAACGGAGTTCACCAATGTGTGGCTAAGTCTTTGGGCCCACTTCCAAGTGGAAGAACTCTTTATTGATCTTTAAATTCTCAAGTTCTCTTTAGAATGGCTCTTTCTATTAAAAACAAGCTTCAGATATGATGTACAAGACCTCCTTATGCAGATGCACTCGTGCCTCAACAACCTCCTCTAAAAACATGACTAAATGCCCCTCAAAACATGAGAAATGGGCCATTAACTCAAAATCCTCTTTACTTTCCCTGTATACAAAAGTACCCTCTCAAGATCAATAATCCTGGTTGATATAGTTTTTAGGCTCAATTAGAGAATCCCAACTTCCCACAAAGATCTGGCCTCTTTTTGGGATCAAATCCCCCTCCAAATGGCCAAGAAATCTCCAAAAACGCCCAATCCGAGCCAAAACTATAGCAAAAAGATCCACTTTGTTGAAAAAATCAAAACCATCCCCTCTGTCATGGGTGCACGCACCTTATACAGGGTCATATGGATTAATATGCCCAAGCGCCAACCCCCTAGGGGATGTGTGATGGCCCTTAGCCCCGCTAGCACCAGTCACATGCCAATATGTAATAGGACCGAGGTCTGTTCTGCGTGCCTAGCTATTGGTCATAGCCCTGAGTCCCATGGAATTTTTGGCACTGTTGGTTAAGCTTGTATCCCATGACCCCTGCACCCATGGCTTATCCATGTAGTGGAGTGTTGGTGTATGGTTGTATGGGGTAGCACACATAACCGCGGGCTAGGGCTAGGCCCCAGCCCCCTTCTACCTCCGCCCATACCTTAGCCACACTTTAAATAATATAATGTGGACTTGGTACAATAAGACACATGTTGTAGGAAAATCTCCCTGCGTACAAGTAGATTGCCTCAAAGATTTATACTCTTAACTCTAAGACAGAAAGTGCTTAACATGGACACTGACTTCCTTTCAGATCTATACAAACTAATGCACGAGGAGGAAGGAGAACAAAAGTACCTTTTTATCGGTGTTTGTCCCTACACGCTCCGAGTTGAGCTCCAATCTTTCGCTCCTCGATGAGCCCTGTAGACAAAACAACAGTACAACCAATTCCTACTCTATCAATATTAGTCCGAAATAGATCTATCTACTAAAGAGAAAAATTCATGTGAGATTGAACACAAATTAGAAAGAAACAGGCCAAGCAAATTATATTAATGAGGAAAAAACATTGCTTACAGCCATAGATGAATTGCAGCAGTTTCGTCAAGTCCTCCTTATCTACCCCTTGCTCAAAAGATCCACGATCCGAATGATGTCAGCTTCACTTATTGCTCCCTATGAGATCATAGGTCTCTTGCTTCCAAAATATCTCTGTTCTAGTACCACTTATGAGATCATAAGTTTGGTGTGATTCTCCTTTTTGCAATCCTCTTTCACCATTAGAAAGCTTGCTTATATATCCTTGGAGAGGCTTTAACCACTTGAGATATCCTTGGGGAAGTTGAATATTTTCCTCCTTCAGTTGAGGACCTGCCCTAAGATCATGGCTAGACTAGGGATTCGAATCCAACTGCCTTACAAGAATGAAAGGATCCTTCTCCCATTCATCTCAACAACTTAACCACTTCCCAGAATAGGTAGCGCTCCCTCAAAAGGGCCATCAGAGTGCTATAGCGCTCCCTAGTAGGCTTTAGGGGGGCGCCAATGCTTTCAAAATCCATAGCGCTCCCTCAAAAGGGCTAGAGGAGATTTATAATGCTCCCAGATAGTGTAAGGGGGAGTGCCGACGCTCCCAGAAGAGGTATAGGGGAGCGCTCTCCTTCAAAATCTCAGTTTTTGAGGTGCTTTCAGATGGCAAAAGGTTTGTAAGCCTGCTGACTCATTTCTCCTCTTCCAAATCAAATGTTTGAGGTGTTTCAAATGTTCTTCTCATGTCATTATAGGCAAAACATAGGCATCATGGTAGTATGCTTCCCTGACACTTGCGACACTTGCGACACTTGTAATGAGGACACTTGCGACACTATCGAAGTGAGTAATTTTGACGTGTAACAGATTGCCCCCAAAAGTATGAAGTTAGAAGAGAGGAACTGATAACTGAAATGATTTGTAGACTTTCAAACAAGGGTATAGATGCAGAGAACTTAACAGAAGCTGCACACAAACATCCAACAAATATTATGACATGTTTCAAACCCAAGGCAGGCATACCTATGCTTGGGTGATCAAGATTTGCAAGGTATGGCCGCCATAAAATACACTACGGATCCATAATTGTATTGATAAAAAGGTATAGCCATTGAAAATACAATGTGGATCTATACTCTTATGACCTGAACTAATCATAGCCACGAATAATACACAGTGGATCTACGAGATGACAAGACATAGCCACAACCAATACAAAGTGGATCTATGTAATAGTATATGTGTCATTGTTCAAGAGAAAATCCATCGCAACCTGGAAAAAATACATATCAAAGTGATCACTCAACCCAGGGTCTTCTTACCGATCCCGATGTAGCACGAATCTAACCATGTGAATAGATGTCCTGATGTCGAACATGGCAGAAACCACTTGATTACCGGTCAATGATGTCAACCGTTAACAAGCGCGAGGGAGATCACCATTAATGTCAATGATTCCCAAGGTACCCTAGTACATTCCAACGAATGTGAATGGATGAGCTGGAGTCAAACATCTATGGAATCATCTGATCAGAGGTCAGTGATGTAAACCTATTGTCAGATGTGAGGAGGCCTACCATTGAGGCATGCAAGTCCCAAAGTACTAACTGGTTTCTAAGTCTAACTCCTAGATAATGTGTTGAAGTCAACAGGAATAGGCTCGTCGAAGGAGGGCCTTAATGTATCCCCCATCAACGACATGAAATAGACAAAGAGATGTAATTGGTAGATCAAATGAACATGGACTGACATGGGTATTGAGACAAGATATTTGTGATGGTTGACTCTCAAGGCGAATACTTCCCTTGAACACTGAGGCACAACAGCAGAAACATGACATGGACCAAAAATTTATGATGCAGTGGATGTTGTGACTTACGTCAGGTGACCCAAAGGAGTGAAAAAAAACTCAAAGGATTGGCTCAGTGCAGAGGTTCAGCAGATTGTAATGCGTAAAAGTGTTGTGTTCAAGGGCGAATCTAAGAGTTACTTGGTAATGTTCTCAAGAGACTGCTTGGCTTGCTTCTTTCAAATTTTCCCCCATCCAGATAGACGAGTACCTCTTTTTGATTTAATGAGCTTGAGGAGGATAACACATGCTCGATATGACTCACCTTCGGTAAGTCCCTCTTCCTTTGTTTAACGAACTGGAAGAAGTAAGGGTTCGATTCCGTATGGGCCTGTCGATGTTTATTTTAGCAAGTCCAAAGACAGAAAAATCGAAGTTTTTTCATGATTATAGAGTCTAGAAAAAAACTTAAAAGAGAACTCTCTCAATTCCTTTTTCGTACAGTTAGTCTCATGAGGCCGAAAAAGAGATAAACTACCACTCGAAAGATGCCCTTTTGAACCATTTAACAAGTTTGAAAGGAATCAAGATCACTCGACAATCTTTTCATGTTTAGAGAGTTTGAAAAAAGCTTAAAGGAGACTCCAGGGGGTTCCTTTTTCATGTATCCATATAGGTCTGAAAAAGAGATAAAAGTCTACCTGGATGCATTCTCATGTATTTATGAGCATGAGAAAGAACAAAGACTAAGCTCAGTATGTCCCCAGCATGAAAGCTAGTGGCTTAACTCCTGAATTATCATCAAAGGTTGGAGACAAGCCCTCCAAGCTTCGATTCATTCACCGTCGGATAAGGGTGGATGAAAAGAAGGTTCAAGAGAGGTGACTGTTTCATTTTTTAACAAGATTGACATAGGAAAAGAACTATGCTTAGGACCTCTGTTTCATTTTTTAACGAGCTTGCCACAGAGAAGAGAAACTATGCTCGTGGTTTTGTCTTGATCATGGATTCCAAGAGGATAATGATCTGGAAGGATACCATGGCAAGGGACAAAACATGGTCATGGCCTCTAGGAGATCTTCGCTGGATGGAAGATAATCACTCGAGAAGGAACACATGTCAAGGGTCGTGACAGGGGTAAGGAGATCAAGCTCCAATAACCCTACCGAAGAGATCACCATGTCAACTTCCGGATCCAAATCATCGAAAGTTGATGTCATGGGAGAAAACACCACATAATTGACATGCAGCGGGGGCGATACTATCTGCATATAAGAACCACTTAGGGAGGTAACCCAGTTGGAGCTGATGAATGAAAGTTGATCAATAGTCACAATTCTTCCATCGTGAGGGAAAGATATCACATAGAAACAGGTGGATACGAGAGATTTCATAGCATATACATAATCTCACCCAAGGAGTAAAGCGAAATCCAAGGGAGCTAGGACTACCATGACATCAATAAAGACATTTTTCCCTCCCAAAGTTATAGGAAACTGAGGAAGGATCCCTAAAGGTTGACTAGTTCTTCTGTTAAAAGATAGAAGATTCTATGTAACCGGTGCAAGCTGCGGACAACCCAAAGTGTACCAAGCAATAGAAGACAAAATACTAACGGATGCACCTTCATCTGTCAGCGTTTGAGGAACGTCTCGACCATGAACCTATACTGTAATCTAGAAAGGAATGTGGGAGGGAAGACGAGGTCTATTTATCACACCCCAATCAAAAAGAATGGCTTCGGTACTTGGAGGGGGTTTTACAGGAGGAGGAGGAATACCCCCCAGTACGGTAGAGTCTGTATTAATGAAAAAAACATGGGCAGTATTGGGTTTACTCTCTAGAAGGAGAGTAGGATCGATCGATGATTGGATTGAATCAACCAATTGTGGACTTGGATAGACCACTTTGGCACTCTTCAGAGGAAGAGTGGGACTGACTGAGGAAGGGACTGGATCAGTCACTTTGACATTCCTCAATGGAGGAATGGGATCGAATGGCGGCAAAACCGAATCGACCACTTGAGTTTCATTCTCCAAGGGAAGAATGGGGCCGACGGGTGGAAACAGATTGACCGCTTTGGTGTCACTCTCTAATGGGAGAGTGGGATCAACCGAGGATGAAAACAGATTGACCACTTTGGTGTCACTCTTTTGATGAAGAGCGGGGTTGATCAATGACAGAACTGGATCAACTACATGGGTTCGTGGTTAAATCGAGGAGGAAAATAGGTTGACCACCTGATCAACCAGACTCACCGGGGATGGAACCGGATTGACCAGTCCATCAACCAATGATGGGTCGGAGGAAA
>CBVK0100592323.1:0-12883 GCA_900067695.1 Picea abies | reverse complement strand
GGATTTTCTCTCTATCCTCTTAAAAATTTGCTCGGAGGTCATCTTTTTCTTGCTTCGCAACCTGACTTTGCTCTTGGGATTCCTCCTTTTCTTGCTTCAATGCCTTTGTGGCTTGTTCTTTTTCCTCCTGTACTCAATGAAGGTGAGCCTCTGTTGCATCTGCTAATCTGCATAGTTGATTAGGCTCATGTCCTACTTCTATACCCCTTGATGACAATGACACAGTAGACATTGCGCGACTCGAATGGAGAGCTTGTTGTACCTCTTTGAGTTCTGCCTCGATCCTGTCATACATTGTCTCCTATTTGGCCTCATTTTTCTACAAAATGTACTCTGAAGTATCTGATACAGCTGCGATGATGAGGTCGATATCATCCACCGTAATTACAGTATGCGATTGAGGCTTATTGGCTCGTGACTTCTTCCGCACTGAGGGTTTCTTTGGATTTAACCCTTACTCACATCGCAGGTTAAACCCTAATTACAGAACAACACAATATTCATAAAGATCTAAGCACATCTAAACATCAAAGTAGATCTATTATTCATTCACATATAAGTCACTAAGATACTACATTAGATGAATCTAACATACATAAATATTAAAACACTAAGGAAAAATCACATCAATAACATATCAGCCACATCAGACAAAGCAACCACAACACAAGATATACGTGGTTCACCCCAGTCTGGGGCTACGTCCACCAAATCTTATTCTTATTTATTAGTCTCCTTTAATCTTATTACATGAACAGAGCCACAAAGCCAAATCCACATAGGACAAGTGATCTACAAGCACCTCGCCAGATCCTCCTTCCCCGATTTAGGTCCAAGTACCAAGCCTCTACACAGTCTATGCACAAAGCCTTTTACTATCACTTGCACTTAGCTCTGTAAGTCTTAACATACAGGATTCACAAAGCCTTCACAACTATTTTCACTTAGCCACACATATCCACTACTACTAGTTACATTTCTTAGCTCCCTATTTATATATTACAAAAGGGGCCTAAGCATGGGTAAACCCATGGGCCAATAAATCATACCCATTACATAAACCCTAAACCTAAAAATTCTGCAAAAGGGGGCGATATCCTGTGACCTTCGCTTCTCCTGGGCACTCCATCTTTGACCAACCTATCGAAGTCCCAAAAGTGGTCAAACATGACCAAGGTTTTACTAAACTTGGTTGAGGACCAACAGGCCCCCAACACTCACCTGTGACTCATCTTGAGTCACTCTAATCTGGGAAATTTTGCTTCGAAGGATTCGATCTTGGCTCAAGCTTCCTTGACTTGCTGCTTCACCAGAGCCTCCTACTTGGTGAATTCCTGAATGACTGTCTCGGTGACAGGTCCTTCCAAGCGTTGTTCCACTATGGTGACCACTTCTTCCAGATATGCACCTTGTCCCTCGATCTCCTCAAAAAATGTGCAGGCTTCGTCCTGTACCGGATAGAGTCTCTAGGTAACTTCCATTACTTGACTCTGGATGGCATGGAGTTGCTGTTGAACTATGCGCTGTTCCTGTGACCTTTTTATCTTCTCAACTGCTGAAATTAGTTTTAGCTGTGCTTGCACTGTTGATGCTTGTTTCTTTTCCTCCTGAAGTTGTGCTTCTAATGTTCTTAGTTCTGGGTCCTCCGCAAGGCTCTCATAGGTCTGTACACTTTGGTTACTAAGTTGCTTACATTATAACACCAATGCCTTGATTCTTTCGACTGCACTCCAGGAAGTTTCTTCCCTATGATCTCACACTTCCTGCGGAGTGCTCGACACTGCTTGCAATTCCATATGTGCTACTCTTTCTTGAAGTTGTTGAATGGATTTAGCGAGCTTCCCCACTTGGTTCTCAGTTGTCTCTTCTTCCATCTGTACCAATCCTAGAACAGAGCGAAGTGCTCGAGTGAATTCTTCTCTAACTCCAATTTTTTCCACGAGCAGCTGATCTTTCTCTCTCTAGATCTTCTCTCTATCCTCTTCAAACTTCGTTCGGAGGTCATCTTTCTCTTTCTTGGCAACTCAAATTTTCTCTAGATATTCCTCCTTTGCTTGCTTCAAGGCCTCTGTGGCCTATTCTTTTTCCTCCTGTACTCAACGAAGGCAAGCCTTTGTCGCATCTGCTAATCTGCATAGTTGGGCATGATCATCTCCTGCTTCTAGACCCCCTGATGAAAACAACGTAGTAGACACTGCATGGATTGAATAGAGAGCCTGTTGTACCCCTTTGAGCTCCACCTCGATCCTATCATACATTGTCTCTTGTTTGGATTTGTTTCACTGCAAAATTTCCTCTGAGGTATCTGATACAGTTGCGATGATGAGGTAGATATCATCCATTGTAAGTATAGTTTGTAATTGAGGCTTATTGGCTCGTGACTTCTTCCGCACTGAGGGTTTCTTTGGAGAAACCTTTATTTTCTTTGATGTCTCGGCCTCTATGAGGGGATATTTAGGCTTTGCCACTTCACCCTATTCCTACTTGTCTTCTTCCCCTTTGTCCTCTTTTGGTCTATTTCATCATCTCCTCCTCTTCTAGGTGACTCTGATGCAGTTTCCTTCAATGCATTGTTTATTTCCTGTACCTCTTCCTTGTTTTTTGTCTTGCTTCTAATGGGTCCATCTTATTCTTCTCGGATGACCATAGGAATTCCAATGATATTAAGGTTGGAGAGATATGTCTGCTTGACTGTTATAAGGAAATTAACCAACCACTCCTTAGTTATCTCCTCCATGTCTTCATCAATTAATTTATAGTACGACTGCATCTCCTCCTTGGGTTCATCCCTGTGCGCAGTGATGTAAATGAAGTGCCTCTTTGTGTGGAACTTCGCTAGTGGACTAAATCAATGGAGTGTATTCGGAGTCATTCAGGGGAATGACTCAATGGCTCATGTGAGATGTAGATAGTAAGTGTAGAAGACAACGTTCGACTGCAATTGATTTTTCATATCACTCGAGTACCACAAGGTGGTGAACCTAGTGGCCAGTGGTTTGGACAACTCAACTTCAGGGAAGGTTGCTCCTTCCAACATCTCCCAAGTGACAAAGGAAATGAAAATCAACAACCATCTAAAGTGGAACTCGAAGCCCTGGTCTTTCACTTCACGATAATCTTTCTCCAACTAGTTGACAAGGTAGCTCGCCTAGTTAATCTGCATCCCTTCGACGCACTTTCCTGCGAGGTTGACAACGAACCCTGTGACCTGCATTGGTCTATTCTTCCTGGCGATCTTTCCTGCTATCAACTAACAAGCTAGGCACACTGCGCCATTTTGGATGGAGGCTACCTTGTATCCCTTCTTCCCTTTATCCACATCGCCATAGGTGTCCTTTATTCGTTGTGCCAGGGCACGATCTACAACCTTCCCTAGGTAAACATCCTGAGGGTTTGGTCCCTCCATGATCAATCCATTGATCTAGTGGATCAAAGCCATATCTAAAGTGTTGCACCTATCCAACCATAGGTACCCTCCATGGAAGCATGACATGAGGAGTTTAATGCACGTGTTAACCTCTCGATGTCTGTCGAAGTGCGATATCTTCATCACATTAAGGATTGTTGATCTCGTGATGTCCATGGTCCACGACTAGGGGAATATCTTTGGATTCTTCCCCATTATCTTTGTTAAGTACTTATGTGGTGCGAGCATTCCATAATTCTTCCAGTCTCCTAAGTTGAAATCACTAATCTTGAGTGTTAGAATATGTCCCAACTATGGGCCAACTGCACGTATCCCCTTCGGGAGGTACCCAATGATCATTGTATAGTCAAAATCTCTTGGGACGCTGTCACGGATAACCGTGCCATCCAAAGGCGAGATATAGTTGGGTAAGACCGATGGGATGAGCCTCTCATTCGCCAGGTCATCATGGTGCTTACTTCTTTTCTCTGTCGCAGTTTGGGATGGCCCAGATCGATGTGAAGTCATCAAGGATGCTTGCAATCCTCTCATCGACAAGGCCTGTGCTCCTGCGGGCATGACCTTCTCATCCATAAGGTCTATTAGGATCTCATCGATAGACTTCTCTACTGTGCTAAGGTCATATAATGTGCACGCTCTATATCGGATATCTCGGATAGGTGAACGGACGTTCAAGGTAAACAAAGAAGTTGGCGAGGTATCAAATGCACAAAGATGTAGCAATTAGTTCTCTATGTGCTTGAATATCTCAGTTTTAAAAAGTGTCCCTAGTGAGACTTGCAACAGACTAAATAGACAACATTGTAACAGATTCCTCTAATGGGTAGGAATGCTTCAAATCAACTGTTGTGGCATAGTCCCAACAGTCCAATGGTGATCTTTCCATCAATAACTGCATTTCTAGTCGTTTTGGAGTGTCATTCTAATGGTCAGGATGCCTCCAACGGTCATATTTATTCACCGTGGTGAAGTTCCAATCTATTTTATTTTTCTATTCATGCGATGTTCAAGTTTTGCAAGCCTTTCGTCTGCGAAGTCCTCTCTGGAACCTCTTGCAATTTTCCTAGCTTTTCTTTCTTCTTATTGAGCTTTCTTTCTTTCTTTCCTATGATCCACATCTCTGGGTTCCTCTTTCCATTCTTGTTCTTATATTTTCCTAGCATAGTAACTTTTCACTGCTAAGGGTCATTCATAAGGTTCAATGGTAATACTTCTTCTCTTACCATTTCTAGAGTAGGTTCTCTTCTCTTCTGCATGGATAAGTTCTTTAAGCCTTCTTCATTTCTTGGGCATATTGGCCCTTCAATAATTGTTTGGGCACTCTGGCCTTTTAGCATTATAACAATACATTATTTAAAATGGGGGTTCAAAAACTTGGGGTGTTACATCCCCTCCCCCTTATTTGGGCACTGTCCTTAGTGCATATACAAAACATAGATCAAAATCTCAAATTTATTCAAAAACGCTATGGGCACTCTACCCGCATGGCATCTTCATGCTCCCAGGTAGCATTTTCAGGACCGTAGCAGGTCCACTGAACTTTTACCAGTTCTATAACTCGATTCTGGAGCATTTTGACTTTTCTGTCCAACACCTGCACTGGATGAACCTGAAAGCATCCCTTTGTATATACCTTAATCATATGTTAATCAATAACATGGTTAGGATCATGTACATATTTCTTTAGCAAAGATACATGAAATACATTATGCACATTCATGGAAGTAGGCAATGCAATCATGTATGCAACCGGCCCTATTCTGTCCAATATTTTGAATGGACCACAGAATCTGGATGCCAACTTTGTACAACTACCCAATTTCAAAGATATTTTCTTGGGCTTCACTTTCAAAAGTACATGCTCCCCTACTTTAAATTCTCTAACTGTCCTGTTCTTGTCTACATATAATTTCAGTCTATCCTGAGTTGCCTTTAAATTTTGCTTAATCTTGACCACCCGGTCTTCCATGTCCTTGAAGAACTTCGGCCCAAGTACCACTCTATCTGTTGGGTTGTCCTAGCTCACTGGAGGTATTGTATTTCCTACCATACAAGGCTTCAAATGGGCTCATTTTCAATGAAGCTTGATACCCATTGTTATATGCAAACTCAACCAAGTGTAATTAATCTTCCCACTTAGATGGCTTATCCATCACATACATTCTCAGCATGTCTTCAATTATTTGATTGACCTCTCTATTTTACCCATCTTTCTGGGGATGATATGTTGTGCTAAAGTTTAGATTTGTGCCAAATCCTTTAAACAATCCCCTCCAGAAATTGGAAGTAAACTTTGTATCTCTGTTCGAGACTAGTGTCCTAGGTATCCCATGAAACCTAGCAATTTCCTTCATGAATCTTTCCACAATATTAGTTGTTGTATGCATTGTCTTCATAGGAACAAAATGAGCAACCTTTGTTAATTTGTCAACCACCACCATGATTGAATCGTGTTTCTTATTTGTTCTGGGTAATCCTGTGATGAAATCCATGGTGATCACTTCCAATTTCTTCTCTGGAATTGGAAATGGTTGCAGTAAACTCGTTGGGTGCCTATGCTCAGCCTTCACCTTCTAACATTCCATACATCGAGCGATGTAATCAATAGCATCCTTCTTCATTCCTGGCCAAAAGAAATGGCTTCTTACTGCTGTAATTGTTTTCTAGTAATCGAGATGTCCAGCATAAGGAACATCATGCATTTCCTTCAGTACCAAATTACTCATTTCTCCATAACTAGGAACATAGATTCTATTTTTATGCATGAGGAATCCATCTTCCTTTATCTCATACTCCTTTATTTTCTGTTGTACATCTTCTTGTTGTAAGTTTTCCTTTACCTATAGGTAATTGTGATCTGTAACAAGACTATCTAAAATTATGCTCTTCAAGTCTGACTGATGCATACTGACAACAGTAGCATGCATGATATGCACTCTCCTACTAAGTGTATCAACAACTTTATTCTCCTTTCCCTTGATATCCTTGATATCAAAGTCATATTCACTTAAAAATTCCATCCATCTTGTTTGTCTGGAATTCAAGGTTGGATGTTCGAAAAGATACTTCAGACCAACATGGTCTGCCCTTAATTCAAATTTCTTCCCCATGAGATAATTCCTCCACATCCTCAAGGAGTGAACAATGGTAGAAAGTTCCAATTCATGTGTGGCATAGTTCCTCTCATGTTCCTTAATCTTTTTGGACTCATATCCAATGACATGTCCATTTTGCACGAGGACTCCCCCAAGTCCTTCCTTACAAGTGTCTGTACATACCACAAAACCTTCATTTGGGTCAGAAATCTTTAACAAATGCGCATTAGTAAGTAATTCCTTCAATAGATTAAAATTATTTTCACACTTGAGTGTCCATTCAAATTTAGTTCCCTTCTTTTGCAAAGAGGTGATGGGGTGAGCAATCTTAGAGAACCCTACTTTGAACCTTCTATAGTAGCCATCTAATCCCATAAAATATATGACATCTGACACATTTCTGGGTGTTGGCCATCCTCTAATGGCTTCAATCTTCTCTGGATCTACTACTATGCCCTGCTCTGAAATAATGTGTCCCAAGTAATGGATCTTATTTTGATAAAAAGAACAATTACTCAACTTGGCGTGCAACTGATGTTCTCTCAGTAATTGTAAAACCAATCTCAAGTGATGTTCATGCTCCTCTTCAGACTTAGAATAGATAAGTATGTCATCCAGGAATACTATAACAAACTTGTCCCAATAATTTCTGAATATGCCATTCATTAAGCACATGAAGATAGCTGGTGCATTGGTCAGTCCAAAAGGCACCACTATAAATTCATAATGCCCATACCTGGTCCTAAAGGTTGTCTTAATAATGTTTTCTTCCTTGATTCTTACCTGATGGTATCCTGCCCTCAGGTCAATCTTTGAAAATATATTTTCTTCTCTTAGTTGATTAAAGAGGTCATCGATTCAGGGTAGCAGGTACTTTTTATTTATAGTGTACTTGTTCAGTTGTCGAAAGTCAATACACAACCTCAAGGTTCCATCCTTCTTTTTGACAAAAATTACTGGTGCTCCCCAAAGTGAAACACTTGGATGGATGTACCTTTTCCTCAATAATTCCTCCAACTGCATTTGTAATTCTTTTAGCTCTGGTGTGCTCATTATGTAAGGTGTTTTTGACACTGGGGAAACTCCTAACACTAAATCAATTGAGAAATTATCTCCCTTCTTGGTGGAAATCCAGGTATATCTTGGAATACATCTTCAAATTCCTGTAGCACCGAGAAAGCTTCAAGGCTTGGGCCCTTTGTATCAACTGGATCCTCCATATGGGCTGCATATAGTTGACATCCTTTGCTAAAACACCTTTTCAGCTGTAAGGCCGAAATCTCTCTTATAGAGATGGGTTTGGAACTCCTTTCACAATGCTTTGTTTTCCATTTCCATCAAGACATGTAAATGTCTTGTTATGACAATCTAGGACAACATGATTCTTGTCCAACCAATCCATCCCAATCAGAGTATCATAAGACCCCAATGGTATGATGTTTAGATTAGTACTAGTATTCATTCCATTAAGACTTATGGAACAACTTTTGACCATATCATGGATTCTTCTTCTGGTTCTAGTGGCTAACTGAACCAAACTTGTTTTTCCAAGTTTAGTTTTATCCAATTGTAATCTATCCACTATCTTAGGGTCAATGTAACAATGGATTTCTCCTAAATCAATCAAAATAGAAATAGGCTGATTTATGATCTTACCTTCCACATCGATCATATTGGATTGGTACTCTTCTTGTCGATCATTTAAAGATGCATAAATTCTCCCCATATCTCCGACTGTTGTAACCTCTTGGATGTTGTGCACAATCTTCGCTCTGTCCTTTCTATGTGGGAAATCCTTGTACAGGTGATCTTCCTTGCATCCCCAACATTGGATTGATGGTATTCCCCTTTTTTACTAAGGAATATTTCTTCTTGAAATCCTCCTTAGCATACTGATCTTGATGATTTCTATTAGTCTCATTCCTATTGAAGGAAGGTTTGAATCCTTTCCTCCTCTGATCGAACTTCACATTCTTCTTGTCCTTCCAAGATTTCTGTAGGGATTCTCTTCCCTGGCCTTGCTCATACAAGTATTTATCCTTCCTGATGGCCTCAGTCAAGGTCTTGGGTACATCATACTTGATATTTTCCTTATAGAAGGCTGGAAATCCACTTAGAAATCTATGTATTTTCACTTTCCCATCACCAATGAACCTGGCATACTTTAACAATCCCAAGAACTTCTTATCGTATTCTTCCATAGTCATGCTTCCCAACTTGAGTTCAAAGAAATCCTTCATTTTCTTGTCATAGAAATGCTCTGAGAGGTACTCCTTCTAGAAGTACTTCTTGAACCATTTCCAAGTGATCCTACTTTCATTAACATGTTCCACTCACTTTAGTTAGTCCCACAACACTGCAGATTTCTCGTGTAAATGGTAGGTCAAAATCCTAGCTTCTAGGTTTGATGAATAGTTATGCAACTAAAAATATCTCTGGATCCCAAGAAACCATGCTTCGGCATCATCTTCCCTTTCTATTTCACTATTGAAGGAAGGTGGCTTGAGCTTCCTCAACTCTCCTTGCAAACTATCTATCTCTTGTTTCCTTCTCTGGTGTCTGATAGGAGACACTTCTGGGCTGCTTACGGGATCATCCAATGCATAAAAATTCCTTCCTGAGTAAGGAGGTGAGTGGCGTCCATGAGCTTTGCTAGCACTTGTGAAATAACCAACTCTTCCACAAGCATCTTCTCTTTCCTGACACCTGCCTTCTTCCTCTTGTCTTGAGTTCAATTCCTTCTTCGTTTGCCTCTACAACTGATTTAAATTCTACAACACTCGAGCATTTATTTGACTTTTATCTCCCATCAGTCTCTCGTTGTCTTCTTTGTAGCTCTGCACTTCCATCTTCAAGCTTCTTACCGTTTCTATCAACATTTCCTGTTCTCCTTTTTCTTTGCGTCCATTGGACTCCGTCTCTACATTACTAATTCTTCTATTCTAGCCTTCGGCCTCCTTTTCATGACTGGAGGATC
Source organism: Picea abies (assembly GCA_900067695.1). Classification (NCBI taxonomy): domain Eukaryota; kingdom Viridiplantae; phylum Streptophyta; class Pinopsida; order Pinales; family Pinaceae; genus Picea; species Picea abies. The sequence goes on along the minus strand of CBVK0100592323.1, from coordinate 3,384 downwards.
CCTTTTCTTCTCCCATTTCCTCAATACACATCCTAAGCTGATGTGCTTAAGCCTCTTAATTCTACAAAATGTGCAAGCGAACATTTTGTTAGAATTATGCGTATGATAGAAAAAATTGCCAAATCATGCTACAAGTATATTTCTTGTTTATGGAGATCATATCCCTATTCTCTGAAAATAATAGTGTCCTGTTATCTCTGGCTAACATAGAGTTCACCCTACACAAGCTCTTCCTTCAAACCACGTCCCAAGTGACCATGACTAGAAACCACAGCTAAATCCTCCCTTAGCACTTTTCTGTCTCGAAGACAACCAATTCAACCATTAGCCTTCCTTCCTCATCTCTCAACTTTCATATGACCAAGACCATGACCCTGCACTTAGCTAAAAAAGTGCTTGTCCAGAGCTTTGGGACTTCAGAGCTTTTATCCATGACTATATCAACGGTCATCGTCCTCTTTCACGATCAATGATAGAGATCTTCTTCGGGACTCCGCGCTTCGGGAGTCTCAACTTTTCTTTCTTGCTTCCTCCCGGTAAACCTTTACCTGGGTTTCCTAATCTGTCTATAGGTGTCCTCCCATAGATTGGTGACTATGAATCATTTCAGTATTTCGGGCTTTGAAAGTTTCAAACTTCCCTCTTGCACTTTCTCCTAGAGTGCTTTTACCCGCAGTCGATGATCCCTCGGCGTGTGTCCTTTGGAATCGACGGTCGATATATACTCTGGCCTTTAGGACTTCAGGAGTTTTTGACCCAACCAGCCTATCATTTCCTTCCCTTCTAGAGTGCCCGGTCTTCCAAACTGCACGATCTGTCACCATGTGGGAAAATGTTGGAAATGGACATGTGGCCCAATCAGGTAGGTGACACGTGTCACGGTCTAATCAAATTTTCAATGTTCCAAATGCCCAAAACTTATTAACACGTGTCACACATCCCATGTGTCCACTTCATCCCCGGTGACATCATCGTGCCTTATCACTTCATCTCTTCAAGATTCAGGGCTTTAGGAGTTTTCAAACTAGCACACATCCAATTCTCACAAACTCCTAATTCCCTAACTGACTAATCTGTTGCCATGTGTCCTCTTGGATCAGACGATCAAGTTTCACTTTGGGTCTTCACCTGGAGTCCATGGATCTTTTCCACATGTCCTCCTCAATCTGATGACTATGATTTCCTCGGGGCTTTGGACTTCAGAGATATCAAGCTTAAACCTTTTTCCTTGAATTTTTTTTTATCCGAAGTTCACGATATTTTGACGCGTGTCTCGTGCGGATCGACGACCACGATTCCTTCAGGACTCCGGACTCCAAAAATATAAAATTTCAAACTTATTTGGCCCCACTGGATTTTATCTGAAGTCATGGATTTGGTGATGCGTGGCTCTTGGCAGATCAATGGCTGAGATCTTCTCATATGATCAGATGGTTGAGGTTTGCTCTGGCTCTCCGGCTCTCTGGGCTTAGGGAGTCTCAAACCTCAATTGAAAATATCTCAAATGGATTCCTCTAGAGTTACTAATCTAATGACACGTAACCTCTGGGTGATCGATGGTCAGGATCTAATTTGGACGATCTGACAACTGACATTTACTTCAGGTCTCCAACTCTCTGGGCTTTGAAAGTCTCAAATCTCAACTTCTCCTCACTTTCTCTTTGCCAAAGTTCTTTCACCCAAATCACGTGATCGATTGACATGTGTCCTCCTATGGATCGATGGTCCCCAACTACTTTGGCTATTCAAAGTTTTGATGTTCGAGCCCTACCTGTCACATCGTTGCATTCCTTTCAATTTGCGGGGGCATGCATCATTAGTTTGGAGTAACCCACTTTTTTCCCTGCAATTATCCTGATGTTGACATGTAACCCCCCCAAGGAAACCGTGGTTTGGATTGTGGGACCGCCTTGGGAAATTATCTCCCATACAATTCAGTTCCCCGCAATTCCTACTGGCCATTGATCTCTCTCTCAAACGAGATCCGACGATGGTGACCTTAACCTTGCTTCCTTTTCTTCGGATGACCCCTATTGACCTGTCCTTCAATCCAACGATCCCAGATCTCCCCGATCCTACCGTGGTGATTGTTCCCAAAATAAAAAGGAACGACACGATCCTTCAAACCCTCACAGAGGTTCTATGATGCTCTGTATCCTCCGTAGCATCTGCAACGCCATTCCTCTTGAAATTTTAAACTTCATGGTCAGAGTTCAATCTTGACCATGATATTCTGACCAACAGACCTGACCCATACCAGCCTAGTGTTTCAACCATAAGCTCTAATACCAATCTGTAACATACCTAGCCACTCACAGGCCAGGTATGCTACCTAGAAGCCCGCCCTTGGACTTCTTTCTCATGTTGACCTTCTTTATTTATTAAGGATGCATAAGATAACAAATTTAATGACATGCACAAAAATATCCAACAAGAATGCAATATCTAAAGATTATGTTAAACGATAATTAAATATACACAACGAAAATACATTCATATACATGTAAATGACAATTAAACTACACAATGAAATACATTCATACACAGATAGTAATATCACAACAAAGAGAACTTATCTTTATGAAATACGACATCGACTAGATGCAGAACAAGGAAGTTCCACCCAACCGTAGACACCATTGCTCTAAATCTCAACATTAGTGTCACCCCTGAGCCAGGGCCGTGAATCCACAAGGACGGTTCCAGAGTGTAATTGAGTTCCCAAACCAATTAGCTTTCAAGCTCTCACAGGTTTCCTAACACCCACAACAATCCAAGTACCCAACTCTCCTCTACCTAGCCTGTGCCACTTGAGAGACTGGACCTCCACCCTTCTCTGCCATGCAGTCTCTCAGATAGTCTTTCTCCTTCCTGCTAGGGCTTCCAGCACAACTAGTCCATAATCTCAATGTTGGAACTCTCAGGACTCACAGTTGTGAGAAAAACAGGGCATGGGCTGATACATTTCATATATGCAGGCCCTAGGTCATGTTTAGATCACACCAACAACCACTACAACCAACTATCCAGCGGCTAATGTAACACCCTATTTCCCCCAGTTTGTAAAAATAACTGTGGATATGTGATGTAATTGGACCTTGAGGAAAAGGTCAATGAATGTGAATAACATTATGGATTTTATTGCAGGACTGCTGAGAGGGGATGTGCAGAAAAAGAGACCACGATGGCGGTGGAAGGCACCTAGAAAGGTGGCATTAACTTCCACCGAGAATTAATACCGTATTTCGACTCCACTAGCTCGAAGAACCAAAAGTGGCTCGCTGGCCCTGAATTAAATGTCTCGTAGGCTGGTAGGTAGATGGTTTAATGAGGGATGGGAGGTGAACTACCCATCCATAGAGCCTTCAGGCCTAACCAACGCGA
>CBVK0100592321.1:0-29805 GCA_900067695.1 Picea abies | reverse complement strand
TGGGGTCCCTCCTATCATGTCGACCACCGTGTCGCATTTCCCTCTCTGCCACCTGTACTCCACTTAACCGCGCAACGGGGTCGTTTCTCATTGGATTTTCTATGGCCCTGTTGGGATTTGTTTCTCATTGGCCATTTGCTGACCCTGTAGGGATTCATCCCCATTGGCCCATCGCTAGCCCTATCGAGGTTCGGCGGTTGCAGATTCGAACATTTAGACATTACTGTAGCAACGAGGCACGAAATACAAATAGGTACTGTGCTTAAATTGAACCGTGATCATGACCCGCGATCACGTGGGAACAGAGAAGGAGAGAGAAAGAGCCAGCTTACGCTAGTCCTCCATGGATGTTCAGGGCTTCTGATTTGGCAGAATACCAGAAAAATCCGATTTAGGTAGTGGGTATGTGACACTTGCAGACATTAGTGGTAGGTTCTCTTGCCATCGACATTTGGGAATACATCAATGTCTCTTGATCAATGGATTTTTCAAGTGTTCAACCTTGAATCCTTTCTTCACACCTGTAAGAATGTACTCGATGCCTTGATACCTACTTTCATTATCGATAGGTAGTCTCGCATTTGTTAATGGTATACCTCAACGACCGGTAATCAAATGATGTCTCATTGTGTTTGACCCCGACTCCTTTATTCACATAATGTATACTTTCACCTTTGGCGGATTGTGTAGAAGACTTGAAGACATCAGTATGTGGCCACATCTTTCTTGAGTTGTTTCTTCCTTTTCATTGGATAATTACCTATATGACTTCAGTGATCATGGGAGATCAGATTGTACTCCATTGTATACATATATCTTCAGATTGATTTTGAGACTGGTTCTACTGGGCCTTGTTCGTGACTATGATAGCCTTTGGCATGCAACTATTGGATTACTGAGAGGGGGGGTGAATCAATAATAGAGAAATATAATCCTTTTTACCATATAATTCAAGTGTTATATCAATGTAGAATTATCATCCAATATTTGCAGAGTAAATAAACAATGAACAATCATACACATACATAGTACACTAGTGTTTTTACGTGGAAACCCAAAGTGGGAGAAAACCACATAATGCTTTTTTTTATATGTCTTGAAGAATTACATTCATTGGAAGCACCAACTTCCTTTGTTTTCCAGCTACAACTAGAAGGAGGCTCCAACCCCCTAGTTTCTCAGGCTACAACCTAAGGGAATCTCTAACTCCCCATTTCTTTGGCTACAATCAGAAGGAGGCTACAACCCCCTATGTTCTCCAACTACAACCAGAAGGTGTCTACAACCACATGTCCTTTCTTCGTCCAACCTCCCTGATGTATAAGTAGAATGATGGAACAACTGTCACGCTATCACTGTGAGATATACTGTTGTAAACTTGTACCAGTCAACCTGCACCAAACAACATGTACCAATAACCTGAACCATGCATCAATCATGCATCAACCTGTATTGCAACCTATACCTCAACTTGTAATCAACATGTACCATAAAAAGGTGCATCAACCATCCACCAATCTGTACCAAACAACTTGTAATCAACTTGTACCATAAACAAGTGCATCAACCATGCACCAATATGTACCTCAACCTTGTTGAATTATGGCTTATTCCAGAGAGCGAACTTGTAGAGCATGCCCCGCACAGAATATTTATTGTATGTATCTGAAATTTGTACAAAAAATACTACAGACTGTACACTGATCAAAACATTTGGTCTTACTAAATTTGGATATGTTATGAAGAAGTTATGACATTTTTACCCGAAACACCTGTTTTAGACTAGTTTTGGGACTAGCCACAAGCCATGTTTTCCATGGAGTGTAATTGCAAAAATACAACGACCCACAAGCTGAAATTCGTACCACGGCTACTTGGATATGTTTCCTCAATGGCCTCCCAATTTCACGATCTGAATCATTCTAGAAAAAAAATTATTACGAAAATGGTGAGGTGACCTGTAAATAACATACCTTAGAAAGCATCATCAAAATAATTTATCCTCCCTTGAATTTCGGCCTTCTTTACTTCACCTTCCCTCTAAAATTTGGCTTAGATATACATTGGTTACCTCGGTCACCTGTAGATATTCAATATGCTCAAGTGTGATCAAAATGAGAGAGCCTTGCCTCTTATTTATACTCTCCAAGTAGCTTCCTTAGAAGCATCTTCTAGGTCACATTGCCCACATATCCACTTTGTCCACATATTCACCTATGTCCAACTTTGCCCAATTTGCCACTTCTCCATGTATCCAATAGCCATTTGACCACTTAACCCATTTTCCTCATTTTAGGGTTAACCTTCTTATAACCACTTTCCATAATTAGAAAGTTAAATAATCCTCTTTGACTTTGTCACTTCACTTTATTATTTAAATAATCATCTTTGACTTTGTCACTTCACTTTATTATTTAAATAATCCTCTTCGACTTTGTCACTTCACTTTATTATTTAAATAATCCTTTTTGACTTTGTCACTTCACTTTATTATTTAAATAATCTCTTCTTTGCAAGCACTTTGACTACTTTAACCTTTTGGGGCTTCTAGATGACTCATGAGGGTTCTCCAACTTCACATGGCCATAACTCTCTAACTGTGAAGAGTTATGTGATGTTCCACATACCACCAGAAATGGCATGACATGTACTATCCATCTAGAATAGTCTTACCTGAAAATATATCAAAACTCATATCATTATACATCAAACAAACTTGGTTCCATTACCCAAACCTTTGTGCTACCGAAATTCGCTATCGGACTTTCTATTTGATCCAATTATTCATCCATGGCCTTATTCCAAAATTCATCCTTGCTGGCCTCCTCAAAACAGGTTGGTTCATTCATAGATGAGAGTGCTAGGTGCATTTGTTCTGGTGAATGGATTCTTCTTCTAGTCTCAACTCCTGCATCTTTGTTTCCGATAATATGATCTGAATGATGATGCTTTTGTACTCGTCTTCTAGGTGTCTTTGGAGGCTCTTGCTAAACTTTCTCTTCTTCTTCTGTCGGATCCTCTTCATCTTCCCCTTCTACTTATTTTTCATCTTTTGCTTCTTCTTCGTAAAGTTGTTCCATTGATTCATTTTCTTCTTCCTTTAATTATTTTCTACATGTTTCATCAATTGTTACGTTGATGCTTTCCAAAACTTTGTTCAATCTCAGGTTGTAAAGCTTGTATTCTTTCCTTGTACTTGAGTAACCAACAAGTACTCCTTTGTCCACACGAGATTCAAACTTTCCCATTCTACCATCTTCTCTTTTGATGTAGCATTTGCTTCCAAAATATTTGAAGTTATTCACATTTGATGGTCTTCCTTTCCATAGATCGTAGGGAGTTTTGTCAGTGTTGTTTCTGATCATTACTCGGTTTTGAATGTGAACTGTTGTATGCACTTCCTGTGTCCAAAAGATACCTGTCAATTTGGAATCCATTAGCATTGTTCGAGTCATTTCCTGTACTGTCCTGTTCTTTCTTTCAACAACTCCATTCTGTTGAGGTGTCCTAGCAACAAAGAATTGCCTTTTTATTCCATGCATGCTACAGTAGTCCATAAATTCCTTTGAAGTGAACTCTCCTCCATTGTCACATCTCAAGCATTTGATTTTTGAATCCATTTCATTTTCAACCATTTCCTTGTAGACATTGAAGTTTTCAAAAGTTTCTGACTTATTCCTAAGAAAACAAACTGTAATCATTCTTGTATAATCATCAACCAATAACATAAAGTATTTCTCACCTTTTAAACCCTTTGTTGTAGTTGGTCCAACTATATCAGTATGCACAATTTCTAGTGGTCTTGTCGTTGAATATTCTTTTGATTTAAACCTGATCTTTGTTTGCTTTCCTTGTTGACAATGCTTGCATAAAGTGTTGGTTGGTTTCGTGATTTGAGGAATTTCTCTAACTTCTTCCCTTTTGCTGACTTTGACAAGGTTATCAAAATGTATGTGACCCATTCTTCTGTTCCATAGTCAACTTTCATCTTCCTTTCCTACGCAACACTTTTCATTTCCAATTTCACTTAATACATATATGTTGCTTGAAGTTCTCGTAGGTGTTGCAATCAATTTTCCTGAACCTTCTTTTCTTATCTTGCACTTTTGTGAATTGAAAGTAACTTTATGACCTTGGTCACACATTTTACTCACACTTAGAAGATTATGTTTCATATCTTCTACTAGTAGAACATTTTCTTCCTTGGTATTCTTGTTCCCAATTCTAACTGTGCCTTTTCCAATGATTTTAACTGAATCATCATTTCCGAAGGAGACTGATCCATCTCTTCCCTTTCTTAATGTAAGAAACCTGTCTCTATCACCTGTCATGTGTTTTGAATAGCCACTATCAACATAACAACCATGTTTCTTCTTCTTAGCTTGTAGAGAAAATGTGCATTCTTCATTGCTATGTTGATTCTGCTTTCTTATCCATGTCCTTTTTTGAGGTTCCTACCTGTGAATGTTGTTGTTCTATTATGGTTCTCTAGGAGGGACTACCATTCTGCAATATTTGGCCATGTGCCCAAAGTTGTTACATTTTTATTATTCCACTTTAGTGCTCAAATATTCAAACCTGTTGTAACTTCTTCTCTGTGTTTCACTAGGCCTTCTTGGATAACCCTTTTGTGTATGAATTTCAAAGTTGTTTATGTTCTTGTCGTTAGCTCTGCAATTCACAACTTTATGTCCAAAATTATTACATGCATAACATAAACCAAAAAACATATTTTGATACCTGGGAGTTGAACATCTTCTGAAAGGAGGTACTCTTATGAATCCTTCTTCTTCCTAAGGCTTATATGTTTCTATCAGTCGTTGATTATGAAATCTGAATCTTCTCGGTGGAGGAGTGTCCCTGCAATTTTCTTTGTAGACCTTCCTATCCCCTTTGATTGTTTTTGCATAGATTTTTGGATATGTTTCTTGTTCTGTTGTTTTGGAGCTTGATCCCTTTTATGTCTGATTGTATCCAATTCTAGACTTGTCATGATGAGGTTTTTGAATGCTGATAATGTCATTAAAAACTTTTGAGCTTTTCTGCATATTTTTCTTTTGAAGATCCTTTCTTAATATGACAATTTCTTCTTCCAAATTTCCAATGATCTTGTCTCTTCCTTCTAGCTGTTATTTGAGTGCTTCTTCAATTCTTTTATCTTCTTCAATTTGAACCTTCAAATTTGTGATCATTTGTTCTAGTTCCTGAGTGTCTTCTTTCTTGTCTAGTTCCTCTTGTAGTTTCTTGTTTTTCTTCTTTTCTCTTCTGATAACTTCTATGGAACACAACAATTCTTCTCGGTAGTCAACTTATGCCTCTTTATATTCTTCTTCAACCTCTTCATATTCTTCTTTGGAGACTTCTTTATCACACTCTTCTACTGCCATGAATACAACTCTTTCTGTCTCACTATCACTGACTTCATCTTCATCTGATGATGAGATGTCTTCTTTGGTGCATATGCTTTTCTTGAAAACTTTCTTTGTGGTTCTTTTTCCTTTATATGTTTGTTTTCTATTTGAGTAACCTTCATCATTTCTCTTTTTCTTATGAGGACATTTTTTAGCAAAATGACCAATACCATCACAATTAAAACAAATCAAAGGAAGCTTACCTCTATACCTGTCATTGGTTCCCCTGTTCAGTCTTCTGACAAAGTTGGTTGCTTCTTCATCATCTTCCGAGATGTCACTGTTGCTGCTATGTTATTTTTATTTTTTCTTTCCCTTTTTCTTTGACCTTTTGGATGCTTTGAAGGATGATTCTTTTATATCTGGATTTTTCTGTTCAATTCTCATTTCATATGCTGTGAATATTCCATGTAGTTCATCCATGCTTATTGAGTTTAGATCTTCTCTTTCTTCTAGTGATGATATCTTAGGGTAAAATATCATAGGAAGAGATCTTATTACCTTTTGAACAATTACAGATTCTTTGATTTCTTCTCCCAATCCCAAGATTGCATTTACTGTTTTATTGACTCGTAAAAAGTAAGTTGCAATGTTCTCATCTTCCTTCATCTTTATTTGTTCGAACTGACCTTTGTAAGTTTGAATGTTTACTTCTTTGACTTTTGAATCTCCTTCATAAATATTTCTAAGTTTGTCCCAAATCTCTTTAGCAGATTTACAATGTGCAACTTTGGTGAATACCAATTCTCTAAGACCATTTAGAAGTGCATTTGTGGATTTGGAATTATTCCGACCGATTTTCATTGCTTTGTCATTTCTTGGCAGAAATGCTGGTGTTGTTTATCCATCTACAATTGATTTCCAAATTTCAAATCCCTGTGCCTGTATATATGTCTTCATCCTTATGCATACTTTTTTCCATCAAACTATGGTATTCAATTTTTATACATGTTGTTGCTCTCCATGATCTAGCTTTCAATGGTTAAACTAATTTCTGAAGGAACCTGCTCTGATACCAATTGTTGGATTACTAAGAGGTGGGATGAATAAGTAATAGATAATATAATTCTTTTGACCATATGTTACAGGAAAATCCCCCTGTGGACAAGTGGATTCCCTCTTGGATCCTAGACCTCTAAGATCAAGACAGAAAGGTGATAACTTTGGTCACTGACATCCTTTTAAACCTAGCTAAGATAATCTATAGAGAAGAGGAAGAATATGTACCTTTTTACGATGTTTTTCCTCACTCAGTCCAAGTTGAGCTCTAATCCCCAAGATCTTCAACAAGTCCTGCAATCCAATCAAAGACAAAACATACTTCCTATTCTATTATGATTAGTTTGAAACTAGATCTATCCATTAAAGACAAGATTATTTAGGTATACACAATCTTGACGGAAATAGACCAAGTACATATATTAATGAGAACTCAATAGAGATACTTACAGACCTTTGATGAAGCTGTTGCAGCCTCTCCCAGCTCTCCTTGTCCAACCCCTTTCTTAGATGATCCACAAACAAAATGACTATGCTTTACTGATTATCTCCCTTATGAGATCATAAGTTTGATGCCTTCAATGTCTCCTTTCTTTCACCATGAGGAGGCCTCCTTATATAGGCTTGGAGAGGCCTAACCACTTAAGATATTTTTGGGATAGGTTGAGGATATTTCTCCATCAGTTGTGGATCCTCCCTAAGATCCAACATTGACCTCAGATTCGAATCCAACTGACTTCAGAAATATGGGGGATCTTCCCCTGATTTTCTCAACAGCACAACGCTCCCCCGGAATGGTACACAGAGCACTACAATGCTCCCCCAAAGGAGGGCAAGGAGCACTAGCACTCCCTAACTATGGGTAGGGGAGCACTGCCCTTCAAAAATGACTTTTAAGTGGTCTTTTTCATGGCAAAATCTTTGTACTATTTTTCAAGTGATTTCTCCTTATTAAACTAGTCTCTGAGAGTGTCTTTCAAGTGTTATTTGTGATTTCGTTCGAGACATGACATAGGCAAGATGAAAATATGATGTTTGTGACACTTGTGGCCAAAATGTGACATTTGCGACACTTGCGATGACGTCAATAGGTCATCATCGCAATGAGTAGTTTTGATGTGTAACACCATATAATGCAAGTGCTATATCAATGAAGAATTATCATCCAATATTTGAAGAGTAAATAAACAATGAACAAATGAACAATCATACGCATACATAGTACACTAGTGTTTTTACGTGGAAACCCAAAGCGACAGAAAACCACATAATGTTTTTTTCTTATATGTCTTGAAGAATCAAATTCATTGGAAGCACTAGCTTCCCTTGTTTTCTAGCCGCAACTGGAAGGAGGCTCCAACCCCCTAGTTTCTCAGGCTACAACATGAGGAAAGCTCCAACTCCCCAATTCTCTGGCTATAGCCAGAAGGAGGCTACAACCCCCTATGTTCTCTGGCTACAACTAGAAGGTGGCTACAACCACATGTCCTTTCCCCGTCCAATCGCCTTGACGTATAAATAGAATTATGGAACCACTACCACACTATCACTGTGAGATATACTGCTGTAAACTTGTACCAATCAACCTGCACCAAACAACTTGTACCAATAACCTGAACCATGCATCAACCATGCATCAAACTGTACCTCAACCTGTAATCAACCTATATCATAAACAAGTGCATCAACCATGCACCAACCTGTACCAAACAACCTGTAATCAACTTATACCATAAACAATTACATCAACCATGCACCAACTTGTACCTCAACCTTGTTGAATTCTGGCTTATTCTAGAGAGCGAACTTGTAGAGCGTGCCCCGCACAGAATATTTTTTGTATGGATCTGAAAATTATACATAGAATACTACAGACTGTACTCTAACCAACACATTTGGTCTTACTGAATTTGGATCTATTATGAAGAAGTTATGACGTTTTTACCTGAAACAACTGCTTTAGACTAGTTTTAGGAATGACCACAAAACCTATTTTCCACGGAATGTAACTCCAAAAATCAATGACCCACAAGCTGAAATTCGTACCATGGCTACTTGGATATGTTTCCTCAATGGCATCCCAATTTCATGGTCTGAATCATTCTAGAAAAAATGTTATTGTGAAAATGGTGAAATGACCCGTAAATAACATACCTTAGAAAACATCATCAAAAGAATTTATCCTCCCTTGAATTTCGGCCTTCTTTACTTCACCTTCCCTCTGAAATTTGGCTTAGATATTTTTTGGTTACCTCAGTCACCTGTATATATTCAATATGCTCAAGTGTGATCAAAATGAGAGAGCCTTGCCTCTTATTGATACTCTCCAAGTAGCTTCCTTAGAAGCATCTTCTAGGTCACTTTGCCCACATAGTCACCTATGTCCAACTTTGCCCAATTTGCCACTTGTCCATGTATCCAATAGCCATTTGACCACTTAACCCATTTTCCTCATTTTAGGGTTAACCTTCTTATAACCAATTTCTATAATTAGAAAGTTCTCCATTTACTTTATTATTTAAATAATCCTCCTTGACTTTGTCACTTCACTTTATTATTTAAATAATCCCCTTTGACTTTGTCACTTCACTTTAGTATTTAAATAATCTTCTTTGACTTTGTCACTTCACTTTAGTATTTAAATAATCATCTTTGACTCTATCACTTCACTTTATTATTTAAATAATCCTCTTTGACTCTGTCACTTCACTTTATTATTTAAATAATCCTCTTTGACTTTGCCACTTCACTTTATTATTTAAATAATCCTTTTTTACTTTGTCACTTCACTTTATTATTTAAATAATCTTTTCTTTGCTAGCACTTTGACTACTTTGACCTTTTGGGGCTTCTAGATGACTCATGAGGGTTCTCCAACTTCACATGGCCATAACTCTCTAACCGTGAAGAGTTATGTGACGTTCCACATACCACCAAAAATGACATGGCGTGTACTATCCATCTAGAATAGTCCTACCTACAAATATATCAAAACTCATACCATTATACATCAAACAAACTTGGGTCCATTACCCAAGCCTTTGTGCTACCAGAATTCGCTACTGGACTTTCTTCAAGGGTTGACATCAATGAAAAACAACCCAATTAATCAACAATAATTGCATTTGTATTTGCCTATTCATGGCCATGGATAGTTGTTTGGTATATTTTCACATGGATCTGCAGTGTAATTCAAATTGGCAGCCATGTATGCAAAGTCAATGCAGAATGTAATGAGCAACTAGTTCTTCCAGCTAGTTCCCCATCACTCCACTTCTGGGTTTTTATAATATATTTCAGCCATCCCAGATACTCCTTTGACCTCACACATTAGGGGGCATCTGTTATAGAAATATTTTCTTCACCCTATTCAATCTTGCACAAAGGGCCTTTTTCCATTTCCCTATGCAGACTTTTCATCCCTTTTTGCAAATCCCAGAGCTAAAAATACATTTTTTTCCACATGTACACACCTTGCCTACTATACAACATGCATATACATAGGTTGCACCACTACAACCCGCATACATCGGGATTTGTGCCCAAAAATGAAAAATTTTGTCGGATTTCCATGTCACGATAGGAGATCTATGATCCTTGGCCTTCCATATACTGGAAACATTCTGACAAGGCCCTTCAGTTCCGTTTGAAGGCTATAAATGGGCCAATTCCGAGCTATGGAAAAAAGGAGAAAGAATTCAACTTTGAGAGCAAAGTTACTCTAGAGAAATTACTCACTTCATATTGAGTCTGCATCCCTTTGTCCTTTAAGTCTGAACACAATGTTTAGCCCCCAATCTCTTCCCTTATTGACAAAGAACTTAATTGTCTCTCTTCTATGGGCTTGCCTTTGGTGGAGGATTGAAGTGGTGGAGGCCCAACTGGAAGGGACTTAGTTTCTTGGTTCTGAACCATGCCGACACGAAAGTTTGTAACTTTTTCACTTATGTTGATCATATATTAATAGAAATACTCTTTTCCTGTCCAATTGATATCTTGCAAATATTTGAATTACTATTCCATGGGCATATTTGTTATGTATATTAATGGATTATTCTATTGAATGTGATATCATCATATTTTATCACCATATGCTTGCTTTGCTTGGTTGTTGAGGACTAGTTGCAGGTATATTGCTTTGGGTCAAGTGCTCAACGGTGGACTTCATCGAACGTCTGGAAGAGGTAGGCCTTTTATCTTGTCTTTCTAGCATATTTGTTTATATAAAATACTTGAGAATAGTGTTGATTTCTGCAATCATTTCCATTTGTTGTGGTTTACCCCTAGCCATAGAGGGATTTTCCTCGTAACAATATAGAATTCCATATTACAAACTAAAGTTCGAAAGCTGAAAAAGAAAGCAAAGGAAAGTCTATGAATTATTAAAGAAAAACCCTAAGGCTGCAACAAAACAATATTTTGCAGGATGAGGAGCGAATGCAGGGAAGTTGAAGATTTTGCAGGCAGATTTGACCACATGGATAAATCTAGATGGGAATTAGAGATTAGTACCTTTTTGAATTTCTTTACACAAAAAAATGCTAAGAATCAACTTATTAGTTTTCACAAGAGCATTTTCAGGGATTTAATCTTACTATGAGGATTTTCCTCCAAAAAATCATCTTTTTGTTTTGACCTCATGTGAGGTAATTCGAATGTAATGTCTATAGTCAATGGATGTAATTAATGGGCCACTATGTTTTGGGATCTAGGTCCAAAAGTGGAAACTCTTTTTTTTGTATAAAAGAAATTTCAGATTAAGATGTAGGGGTTCAAGTTTGGTGGTGCTAAAGCACATATTGACCTAAATTGTATACCTGGAATCCGCTACACTTTACACTCAATGGAAAAAGCATTATGATGGTTAGATTGTCTCATTCTTGTGTTAAATTTATTCTCTCTTACTTGAATGCATTGTAATATTTTGTGAAGAATTTGATTTATTCTGTTCATGTTGAATACCAGTAAATATTTTGTTGTTTGCTCAATTGTTACAGGATTTGTGTTTAAGTGTTTATTTCTTGTTTCTGAATGATATTTGAGATCAAGAGTCTTCTATGTAAGTGAACATATTGTAAGCTTGAAGTTTCTTTTTCTTCTATTTAAATATCCTTATCTCGCTGATCCAAGTGATTTTAATTGACTAAGTGAATGTGGTGGAAACCTGACTTTGTAACCAAAATTTTATGTTGCCTAATTCAACCACTTCTTGACCCATAAAACAACCTATAAACGCAAAAATACCTACAAACATAAACCATTGCAATAACTGATGTGCCTTAGCTTGCCCTTAGCAGTTAGGGACAACTTTAGGGACTAACACCTACTATCGAGACAAATGTCTGAAGTAATAATAGTGAATGCTCCCGCAGAAACTACAATTATTCAACATGGCAGGGACTTGTTGTTATGCAACTATCACACTTGTTTTATCAGTTTACAATGTATTGAGCAAATTAAAATTAAAGTATGTCCACCATCTATTTATATATGTTTACATAAAATGAAATTTGTATAGTGTTGTTGTTGCTCCATCTCTTCCATCAAAGTATGGATTGTTATCACATTTTTATAGATAAAATGGTTGGTTTTGACTTGAAAGCATGGATTGGGTTATAATATTATTGCAAGTTGTAGACATAGTATTTTATTTCATGGTCGTTTATTTACCAATGGAAAATAATAGATTTTGCTAGAATATTGGTTGGATATGAGTCTGGCATGATGGACATTGTTCCTCGCATAATTCTAGATTTCAAGATTTTTCTTGGTTAGAAGGGTTGTTGGAGCAACTAGCTCTATTGATGGAGTTTATCCAGTTGCAACTTATTATTTATTTATTTTTAAATAATTGTCACACAATGACCACAATATTGAAATTTGAGATTAAGAAAAGAATTGAGATGTCATACTAGCAGTATGAATTTATCATTTCATCAAAGTTTCCTTTTAAAAGACTTAACAATATGTCAATATGTCCATGTGGCTTGATGGAAGGGTGAGCACTTTAGAAGGTGACAAGATATATTTCTCTGAGAAAACTAAAATTAAAGTATGCCCACCATCTATTTGTATATGTTTACATAAAATAAAATTTATATAGTGTTGTTGGTGCTCCATCTCTTCCATCAAAGTATCTGTTATCACATTTGTATAGATACAATGGTTGGTGTTGACTTAAAAGCATAGATTGGGGTTATAATATTCTTGCAAGTTGTAGAAATATTGTGGTTGGTGTTAAGGTTGGATTGGGGTTATAATATTCTTGCAAGTTGTAAGCATAGTATTTTATTTCACGATCCTTTATTTACCAGTGGAAAATAAAAAAATTTGCAAGAATATTGGTTGGATTTGAGTCTAGCAACTAGCTCTGTTGATGGAGTTTATCCACTTTCAACTTATTAATTATTTATTTTTAAATAATTGTCACACAACGACCACAATATTGAAATTTGAGATTAATAAAAGAATTTAGATGTTGTACTAGTAGTATGAATTTATCATTTCATCAAAGTGTTTTTTTTTAAGAATTAACAATATGTCAATATGTCCATGTGGCTTGATGGCAGGATAAGCACGTTAGAATATGAAAATATATCTTTCATGTTGGTACTATATTATTAGTGGTGGATTTTGTTGACAATTACACCTTTCAACTATAAATGAGATTCAAAGTCAATATTACCATTTAGAGAAAATTAGTCTAATGGTCCATATTATGTACAAACATGGTCTAGGTAATGGAAAAGACGAAAGAGTTATACTGAAAGAGTGCCACTTCTATATAAGTGACAATAAGTGTTATAACTTTGCTTATGTACAACATTGTTTTCCACTATTCTATGGTGACTTGGAGGAGAATAATATATGTACATAATTGACGTTGGATTTGGTCAAATGGTTGTGAGGGATAATTCAAAAATGTCATTTCATTTCAATGGTCATGGGGGCTAGTTAAAAAATGTCGGTGTATTTAAATGGTTGTGTTTGTTACAAAAAAAATACAAGGTACCATATATTTGGAATTATTTTAAGAGTAGACATGAGAAAGGGGAGCATGAAAGAGTTGGTGCATCAATCAAAACCACATTATGTAGGGAAGAATTGAAGTTTATGAAAAATTCCTCTATTTAAGATTCAAAATCTATAGTTGAATAGTGTTCTTAGTAATGGTAGAGGGAACAAGAAGGTGAGAAGAATTGACAATGAAAGGACATGTACATAGATATTTTGGGAGGTGGTCATTGTAAAGTAGTGATATACATATAAATGCAAAAAATTCTATGGCACCAATAAATTTCATTCATTTTGAACTTCAGAAAGCAAATGAAGGCCCATCAATAAGGACAACAATGTTTTTCAACACCGCTATGAAACAAATTCTCGTAAAGAAGAAAATGTCACATTTCAAACTTAATTGTATTACTTGTTTCACATTGCCCAACTTCCCTAACTCTTTTTATGATGTTCCATATATTACTCATTGTTATTATAATTTTGGAAGATGCTCCATGCTAAAATTTGGTCCCAATTGTGTGCATGCTTCTTTATCACATTGTTTTAAGTATTAGGTTCATAACAATACATCTGTGGGAATTTAAATGATTTTTAGCCTTTATCTCCAACATGTAGCAATAAAATATCTTTCAATAAGCACTATAATTATAATGTGTACTTTAGAATCAATGTAGACATGGAACCAACATATATTTAGGTTCCTAACTTAGAGGAATTATTTAATAATACTGAAACCATGAAACTTTTGTAGGTTGTTAAAGATATGAGTTGATTTCATGAAGGCCATTTATATTGTAATTATTGCCTATAAAAATTTATTGAGACCCTTTTCTAATCTTACACAAAATAAAGTAGAGGGGATGCAACAAGAATGATATGGTAAATATGTCGTAAAAATAATCTTCATGTGAACTTATTACATAAATAATCTTCTTTCATCCTTTACACCACAAAATACTAAATATTTCGAAAAGATGCTTAGAAAAAAAAAAATTCCAAGTACCCAATCATAACTAGATTGGGTCAAAGAATAGTTAAATAAGGTCAAGATGTCAGAGATGAGTTTTTAGATTTATCTATAACATTGTGTTTTGGAAAATTGAATAAATATAAAAGATGTTTAGGTAATCCATAATGTTTACCCAAAAAGTTTGATCTTCCAAAATTATTAAAAAAGAATCATCATCAAAATGGTCATTCACTAGTTGCCCCACTTCATTCTCATGGAAGGGTATTCCTTTAGTTAGACCTATTTTCTCTTCCATATATATAAGATATAATAGGCCTAACCAATGAAACATATATATCCTTGAACAAAGAAAACCCAGTTTTAGTTGTAATTAATTAAAAGAACCCACCATTTTTTTATATATATATTTTATAATAAAAAAAGAATACATTCATTGATGATGAATGTGATGATGAATGTGACATGAAAATCTAAAACTTTAACCATTACCAAAATAAAAATTCATTCCATCCTAACATAATCTTTTTCCAAATTTATTTTTAAAAATAATGAATTGCCACACATAAGGAAAAGTCATTGCATACCCTCCTAAACTACAATCTACAATAACATTTCAGAGAATATTATTAAAAAAAACAAATATATCATAAATAAACCCCAAAAAAAAAGATGTAACAACACCCACACACTAAGATATTAATAGTCAATAATATTTATTACTAGATTACCCTAAACTAGAAATCGAGGTATTACCAATAACCACACTTATAACTACACCAAGAATAACTTGTATAAGTGTATTATGAAATATTAGAAACTTTCCACTACTTTAAAAACAAATAAATAAAGTGATGTTTTTAAACCGTGAAAAAAAAAATCTATGTTACGACGATATCGGAATTTTTTTTTAGGGTTTAATAGCAAAAAAACCATAAAAAATTGTGATATTTTTAAATGAATAATAAACCAGGTCAAAATGGTATTAGAAACTATATTTTTTAAGAGATGTATAGCTTGTCACTTCCTTGTATCATTTATTTCTATTACAAAACACAACATTTGCATGTATTATTTATTTATTTCTGTTTAAAGAAGAAGATTCTCGGTAGCATTTGTTGGTCACTTCGAGTTTAAGAAAAAAATTGAGATTAAGAAGGGTACATTTCGTGGAGAACTCTGAGTTCAAGAAAAGTGACAAAGTTTATTTGACAGTCAAATTAAGATCAAACTAGCCCTCAATGGGTAAAGATTGATTTTTTCACCCAGAAAAAAAACAGTTTCATTGATATTTAAGTAGAATCAAAGGAAACTTTCCAATACAAAAAATTTGCAGTTTACAAACCATGCTTAACTTGTCAAACAAAAAGATTTTTTTGTCCTCTACAAACTCTATGATCTGTCCAAATGTACTTTTACATCAGGTAGACCTTCTATCACTAGAATAGGTTATACCCAAGATACAAAAACATTCGAACATGATTGAAGTTCAATAGTATATCTGCCAATGTCCTTTCTAGAACCTATGATGAGTACCAATGTTGATCACCACATCATTATGTACTTCTTCAAACATCAACCGCCCAATTTGCTTCCCCAAGGCATGTTTTGATAGTGAGTCTGTTAAGAGTTAAACTGTCTATGTACATGAATGTAATTTATCCAACTGAAAAATTGTTTGAGGTCCAAAATATTCTTCTTCCATGGTAGTAAGGGAAGAGAATTTAAGTGTGACTTACCAAAAAAAAAATCTATTACAACCTTAGAATCCCCAACCACCATTAATTATGTTATCAAACATTTCTTTTCAAACTGAAGAAGACACCATAATCCATGCAACTTTGCCTTAATGTTTGTACCTGCACCAACAACAAGATAGCCTCTGAAGAAATGTTGAAAATTGAGTTTGAGGACAATGCCAACACCACATACCCCTCCTGCAGTAGTTTCATCAAAGAACCCAATGGTTTTTTCTTCAAAATAAACAAGGTTCATAACATAATGAAATCTCTCATCCCTATATGTGCCAGGAATGTTCTTGATAGACAAAATAATTCTCGAACATACCACAACTTCATTCTTATGAAGAACCTCAAATAATATCTTATTTCTATATCTCAAGATACCCCAAGGAACATGGAGTGGGACTACCCTATTCCTTGGGAAAGACAGGAACCAAGACAAGAAATTCTCATCCAGAGATGGGATATTCCAAGAGCGAGTTAAACTTAATTGTGCACATACCTCCTTCCATATAGATTGTGAAACTTCACATTTTACAAATAAATGCATTGTTGTCTCTTCTACTTTTAAACAAAGAGTGCAAGTTGAAAGACCTACTCCACCCTTGAGTTTGTAGTTTTCACCAGTAAGGACACGATCTTGTAGACACAACCAAACAAATAGAATAATTTTTACAAGTATCTGTAATTTCCACAATGCTTCGTGCCACCATACCTGATCCACCTTCACATGTTGTGTTATTAATGCATCATATGCAGACTTTACAATCATAGTGCCCTTAGATAGATTCCAATACCAAACGACAGTATCCTCCGCATCATTGAGTGAAATGCCACTTTCCTTTAACATCACCAAGAATCCATTACATTCCATAGTCAGATCGTCAACAAGTTCAAGATCTTCTGCTGAGGTCCATCCTCATGGAGCCAAGACATTTAACACAGTAGAGGAAGAAATATGCACTAGGGAATATATATGTTTTCTCTTTAAATGATGTATAAGACAATTTGAGAGCTGAAGGAGGACCCACTCCCAATAAAAGCATCTTGTCCAATATGCACCCATGTCCCATCTCCCACAGACCAAGCTAACCAAATTTTTATGAGTGGCAATGGAACTAAGAAGTTCTTCCAAAATTTTGAAGCCAAAGGGTATTTGTATTGTTCAGATCACAACCATAATACAACATCCACACATTTAAGGAAATTTTTCACCAATACTTTGCTCCGCATCCCAAATCCAAACAAACCACGCCACATTGATTTTGCAGTGAGAGCTTGTGCAAACCAATGAAGGTTCTAAAAACCCCATCCACCTAGGAACTATGGCCTTGCAATCCCATCCCAGCTAACTAAATGGAACCTGGTGTTTTTCCTAGCTCCTTTCCAAAGGAACCAGGAGAAAATCTGGAAAATATTATACTTGAT
This sequence comes from Picea abies, assembly GCA_900067695.1. NCBI lineage: Eukaryota > Viridiplantae > Streptophyta > Pinopsida > Pinales > Pinaceae > Picea > Picea abies. The sequence continues at coordinate 12,241 of CBVK0100592321.1, read as the reverse complement.
TTTCTCCAAAACATTTGCTAAACTAAGCCAATAGACTAGCATATTTTGTAGTACAGATTTAATAAGGACCATTCTTCCACCCAGAGACAACCACCTATAAGTCCAATGACCAAATTTATTTTCCACCATTTGAAGGAGCCATATCCAATCTGAGGCCCTATAATCATTAGGTTTTAGATGAAAACCAAGATATTTCATACCTTGATCCAAAAATTTAAAAGTAATTTTAAAATCTTTGTAATCTTTCCCAACAACTCCTCTTCCAAATTGTGTGCAAGACAATATGATTTCTGATAGTTTATCCCCATCCCTGAAGCCAGACATAAACTTGTTAGAATTTTCTTGAACTCCATCCATTCTTCAACTGATCCAACACCTAAAATTAATACATCATCCACAAAACATAAGTGAGAAATGATGGCCCCTCTTGCAATCTTCAACTCTGAAAATTTTCCTTCGGAAACAACCTTTTTAAACATTCTACTAATTCCTTCCACCACTAAGAGAAACAACAATGGGGAAATAGGGAAACCTTGCCTCAATCCCCTAGGGGATCCATTTACCAAAAAAACAAAGTTTGCACTAGTTACACATCTCATAATCCATTGTACCACCTCCCACTTTAGACCTATTTGAATTAGCATCGATCTAAGACAGTTCTAGTTTACTTTGTTATAGGCTTTCTTAAGATCCAATTGTTGATGTTATAGTAGTTGTGGGAGGTATTAACCTCCATGTGTAACCTTTGACTAGAATGGAATATTCTGGAACCAAGGGAAAACATAAACAGATGTGTTAAAACCCTAGAAGACAAGTTGGCCTAGAAGAATAAATAATATTAGAATATTATCTTCGAGAAAGACAAGTCGGCTCCACAAGAAAAAGACAAACATAAAATATAATTACCAGAAAGTCAAGTCGTCCTAGCCAGAAAAGTCACTGGACAAATTAATATAAATAGAAGATGTTTTAGCTCATTTGTACACCCAGTCAGAGTGCAAGTGTTGTGGAGAGATGCGGTTACAGCTGCAACTGTATCTGCAAGGAGGAATAAGGGCATATGGTCATCTCTTGGTCTTGGTATCTCTCTAGTGCTATCAAGTGATATTATTGGTAATTCTCTTGGTGATATTATTGGTTATACTCTTGGTTATATTTTGGCTAAGTATGGTGCAAGTTTGAGAGAGTAGTGCAGTTGGAGCTACTGCAGTTGTGTATGGTACTTGTTATGTGGATATGGAGACTCTCTCTCTTGTTCGCTACCCTTGGACAAGAAGCACTCTACTTTTCTTGAGTTTTTGCTGCAGTTAGCAGCTAGGGTTTATCTTTTGGTTCTAGTACGACTTTCCAGAATAATTATGTCTAAGGTTAAAGGTTCTCGGGGGTGGCGGCATGCCTATAGTTGGGTGAAAATAGTGATATTGTCTATGGTAAAATGAGCACACCTATTATTTTAACAGGTTATGAGCCCACACCACCTTCAGGACAGTCTAACCAGTGGAAGTTAGTGTGGCAGTTCTTTGTTAAGTTTGTTGTGGCTACACTTGGCTACACTTGTAGCCGCAACTAGGGTTTCTGATTGTGCAGCTACAACAAACCCTAACCTAACCTTATGGGAACTTTCAAGTGAGAATTTTGGCATAATTTCTAGACATTCTAGTGCGCCTTAGATAGTGCTCTTGTTGGTACTCTTTGTAATAAAAAACATCAAGTTTAATTTTTTGGTTAATGTCAAAGTCAAAGGTTGACTTTTGGTCAAAATTGATTTTGTGGTCAAAGTTGAGATTTCAGAGATTCTAGCTTGTTCTAATCATTAAATCTTTTTGATTCAGTATCTAACCTCTTCTTGTCAAGATGATGTCTAGTTTCATATTAGAAGACAAGATGAATGATGCTGCAAATTTCAAAAGTATGCACTTGTATATGTTTTTCATGTTATATAGTCTAGCAAAAGCATGAGTGTGTTTTGTAGGGAATGTACAAGAGACCTTATCCAAGCAGTGATCTTGGATTTAGTACATTCAGAGGAACAAGCAGTTGAAGCTCCAAGTTCCAGGTTTGATTGATCAAATTATTAAGTTTCAATTTGCACATATCAAGGTTGATAGTTGATATAGTATAAGTAAACACTATAGTTGTGACAACAATCTTTGAACGGTTCTATTACTGCTAGGTATACTTGGTTGCATGTAAGTACTATTGATATAGATTCTTGTTACACTTGTTTGCAAAATGAACTAACATCTCCTCTAAGAGATATTTCTTGTTCTCGAGCAGGTCACCTTGGTAATTCTATTATCCTTGTTACCATAGATACGTTCTTATGAAAATGTTATTGGAAATAATTTTTCTCTTGTTGTTCTTGTTCCGAGCAGCTCACATGCGATAGCTCTGAGAGGTATCTCTAGTAACAATTGCAAACATGGAGCAGATGACTCCATCAAGTGGTGAGGAGCTCGTTTCCTTTTGTAAAGAAGCCATGATTAGGAGGGAGCTAATTGTTCCACATAATCCTTAATAGAATGGTGTGATAGAAAGGAATAATCAATCCATTGAATAATTTGTTAAGGAAATGATTAATGACCATAATATATCCATGTTTCTATGGAGAGAAGCAACTATGACAACCGTATATGTTCATAATAGAACTCTTTCCAGTGCATAACCTTCAAAATTTGAAGAAGCAGTCAAGAAGAAAGAATGGAAGGAAGCTATGATGGAAGAATATCAATCCATCATGATGTATGGGAAATTGTTCCTAGACCTAAAGGGAAGTATGTAAAGTACCGATAAATACAAGGCAAGATTCATGGCTAGAGGGTTCTCCCAGTATGAGGGAGAAGACTATGATGAGATGTTTTCTCAAGCCAACATATTTCTTGCAGCATCCATGGGTTGGAGTTTACATCAGATGGATGTAAATATTGCTTTTCTCAATGGATTAATTGAGTATACATAGATAAATGTCAAGGCTTTTGGGTACACCTAAGAGAAACCCATGTATGAAGAAGGCCTTGTATCGATTCAAGAAATCTCTAAGAGCTTGGTGCAAAGCCTCTCATTATTCAATGTAAGAGAGATTTATCCTCTAAATTCGATATGAAGGATCTTGGTCTCATGCATCATTATTTGGGACTAGAAGTATAGCAGAAGCATGGTGAAATCTTCTCGTGGCAACAAAAGCATGTTGTAAATATTCTTTAGAAGTTTGGGATGATGGATTGAAAATCCATGGAAACTCCCATGGTGAGATATATGAGGAAGTTGAGAGACTCTAATTCTAATCGAGTAGACTTGTCCATGTACTGGCAGTTGATTGGATCATTAATGTATTCGGTGAATACCTGGTAAGACACTTTCTTTGCTATGAACATGTTGAGCCAGTTCCAGGTGGAACATAGACAAGAGAATTGGATATATGCAAAGCATATATTAAGATATCTTGGTGGGACAATAACTTATGGTTTGAGATATGCCTCAAAAATTGATGTACAGTTGCATGGATTTACTAATTAAGATTGGGAAGGGAGTGCAGATGAAAAAAAGAGTACTTCTGGTATGTGTTTCAGTTTAGGATATTCTTTGATATCATGGGCTAGTAGAAAACATAAGTCTGTTTCACTCAGCATTGCAGAAACAAAGTATATTGCAGCTTGTGATGCTTCTACAGAAGCAATGTCACTCTATAAGCTGGTTTCTAGATTGTTTGATCAAGTGTTGGATTCGACCATGATATGTTTTGATAACCAGAGCTGTGTGAATCTCTTAGATAACTCGACGTTCCATGACAGGTAGAAGCACATTGAGATCAAGTACTATTTTCTTCGTGATAAAGTCGAGAGGGGAGAAGTGGTTTTCCAGTATATCTCCATTGATGAGAAGACTGTAGATATTTTGACGAAGCCTTTTGTCCAAGATAAATTTTGCATACTTGAGGGACAAGATTTGACTTGTGGATATTTCTCCCTTGGTTGAAAGGGAGGAGATGACTTCCTCGGTTGGGAGGGAGCACTGATATGTGGCATCATGGACTATAAGTGAGTTGCGGATCTGTATCATTCTAGTACAGATTAGAGATGGTCATGCACCTTAGAAATGATGTTTGCATCATGCTAGACATGATCATGTTAGTACAACTCAGATATGATACAAATGGTTGGAGTTGTTGATACAGTGGCCTGAGGAGCATCGTGTTAGTACATCTTAGAGGTGGACATACAACTTAGATATGATGTATTGACATCATGCTAGTATATCTTAGAAACGATGTTTGTGAGCCACATCCTGCTAGATATGGCCATGTGAGTACATATTAGATATGACATACAACTTAGATATGATGTATTGACATCATGCTAGATATGTCGTGGTAGTACAACTTAGATATAACCATACAACTTAGAGAGGATGCATGGGGCTCGTGTCATGCTAGATATGATCATGCGAGTACAACTTAGATGTGGCATACAACTTAGATATGATGCACTAGCATCATGCTAGATATGTCATGCTAGTATGGCTTAGAGATGATAATACAACCTAGAGATGACATAGTGAGGCACTAATCTACATCATGCAAGTACAACTTAGAGGTGGCATACAACTTAGATATGATGCATTGACATCATACTAGATATGTCATGCTAGTATGGCTTAGAGATGATGTAGATGATACTCCATATCACGCTAGTACGTCTTGGATATGATGCATTCACATCATGCTAGTATGGCTTAGAGGTGATGCAGTTGACGAAATTGTTGATGCAAGATGATATCAGATTGATGTGGATACTGCATGTCTCTAAACAATAGTTTTATGCTACTATGGTGGATGTGTTCCATTGGTAGTGATTGTGTGTCACTGGGCAGTAGTTGTGTAGTACTATGGATAGACACAGTTGTTTTCTATTGGATGGCATTGTAGCATATGTATGCTACTATCTGATTGCCATGGAAACTACCACTAGTGTTGGAAATGATTTCCATCTAGATTGATAGTCGGTGTGCTACTTCCTGGTGGACAGACATTCTCCAGGCGTAGAATGGTCCAAGAAGAAAAGATTGTTGGTGGACAGACATTCTCCTTGTGGATAATGGTCCAGGTTGATAGATTGTTGATGTATTATGGACTGGTATTTTCCTAAGGCATAGATTGTTGCTCGATTAGGAAAATGGTTCTGGACAAATATTCTCCTGAGGCAGAGTTATTGGCCCGATCAGGTTGAATAGTTTGCCCCTTAAGGACATGACGTCCTGATTAGGGTGGTTGATACGAGAACGATATTTTCTAAGGCCTATGTGTAGAGATTGATCTCTAGGGTACATATGACCCGATTAGAAAATAGTCTGAGGCTGACATTCCTATAGGAATGGTCTCTATACCCCATGGAGTAGCTTTCAACATCTAGGAGGACTAGAATTCTTCTAGGACGTAGGTTCGGATTAGAAGAATGGTCCTTGTATCCTATTGTGGGGCTTTCAACATCTGTTGGGACAACTAGTCTTCTAGGACATATGTTCGGATTAGAAGAATGGTCCCTATATCACTCTGTTGAGTGGGTGACTAATGCGAGACACTCTACTAAGTGCATTGAGTTCAACACCTAACTTATTCAGCATCATGTGCGATTACTCAGATGGAGTATGTCCTCGAGAGATGATGAAAACGATGATGTATGTTGATTCCAGGATGTTATCATACGATATTGATAGTGATGATGATGCTCTTGAATTGATCTGCATGATCTTGAGATAGCCTATGTGGCTATAATGATGCTACCGATAGAATGCTTTGTGTGTGTTCAATACCATTACCGTTAATACCTCCCTAGCTAGGAGGGAGTGTTGATGTTACAATAGTTGTGGGAGGTATTAACCTCCATGTTCAACTTTTGACTAGAATGGAATATTTCAGAACCAAGAGAAACCCTAAATAGATCTGTGAAAACCCTAAAAGAAAAGTCAACCTAGAAGAATAAATAATATTATAATATTATCTTCCAGAAAGACAAGTCGTCTCCACAGGAAAAAGATAAAAAAAAAATATAATTACCAGAAACTCATGTCAGCCCAGTCCGAAATGTCACTGGACAGATTAATATAAATAGAGGACGTTTTAGCTCATTTGTACACCCGGTCAAGGCGCAAGTCTTATGGAGAGTTGCAACTACAAGGAGGAAAATGAGTGTATGATCATCTCTTGGTCTTGGTCTCTCTCTAGCACTATCAAGTGATATTCTTGGTGATTCTCTTGGTGATATTATTGGTGATACTCTTGGTGATATTCTGGATAAGTATGGTGCAAGTTTGAGAGAGTAGTGCAACTACAACTAATGCAGTTGTGTATTGTACTTGTTATATGGATATGGATACTCTCTCTTTTGTGTGCTACCCTTGGAGAAGGAGTGCTCTACTTGTATTGAGTTGTTGCTACAGTTAGCATCTAGGGTTTATTTGTTGGTTTTAGTACGACTAACCAAAATAATTTTGTCAAAGGTTAAAGGTGCTTGGGGGTGGATGCGTGCCTATGGTTGGGTGAAAATAGTGATATTGTCATGGTAAAACGAGCACACCTATTAGTTTAACACCAATTTCAATATTAGTGATTTCATCTTCTTTGTTTTCACAGAGTGCATGCATTCATATGAAAGACCTACATCATCAAAAATTAGTCTATCTTTCAGAAATCCAAATTGTTCCTTTGAGATGCTTGTAGCCAACTTTTATTTGATCCTGGATGCAATGATTTTTGTAATAACTTTATAGACAAAATTACATAAATCTATAGGCTTGAAATCATTAAATGATGCAGGTTTGGATTCCTTTGGAATTAGTGCCACAAAGGTAACATTCAGAGATCCAGAAACCCTGCAAGTTTGTCTAGACTCTTCCATAACATACAATAAATAATTACCCATTATGTCAAAGAAGTGTTGGAAAAATTCTTGTGTCCACCCATTAGGCCCAAGAATTTTATCCCTGGGCATCATACCCACCGTATTTTCCACCTCCTGAAGGGAAATCTATTTTCCAAAATCATCACTTTCTTCATTCGAGAAATAACGTGGAACTTATTTTATCACATGGAACTAGTTTAATTTGTCTTCCTTCCCTGTAGCTTGATAAAAATAACTATAAAATTTGTAATATGTTGACCTTATATATTCCTATGAAGACAGGGTTGAACCATCCAAATATGCAATGTCCCAAATGGAGTTGATGACCCTTCTGTGCTCAACATATTTATGAAAGAATTTTGTGTTCTGGTCTCCAATTTCTAGTGAAATTTCCCGACTCCTAGGGCATCAGGTTTCTTCCTCATGGTTAATTATCTCAAACTTCCTCTTCTCAAGTGAACCTAAAAGAATATTGTCTTCAGCATAAAATATTTGTGAGAGGATTTTAAGGAAAACTTATGCCAATTTTTTTGCTATCTACTTTAACTCTGATTGAAGTTTCTTCTTCTTCCCCAATTTCCAAAGGACCACTACTTCTTTCAACTTCTTTAACTTATCTACCATTAATCTCGTAGTCGAGGGAATCTTCCATGAATCCATAGAATTCCAAATAGACCGAACCAGAGTGTTAAAGTATAGATCCTTCAACCATGCTTGATTGAACTTAAAAGGAGTAAAGTTTCGATTAATGTTTTCCTCTACTTGCAAGCATACAGGATTGTGATCTGAAATGAAGGAATTTATAACCCATTTTCTACATCTCCCCAAAATCTCAAATAAACTCTCCTTGATAAAGAAACCTATAAAGTCTCTTTGAAATTCCATCCTCACCCAAACACCCATTCCTCCACATAGGACTGAGATGTTTTGGGTGGATATCCACAAGTCCAATAGAAGTGAACAGTGAAGAAAAATATTCAGCCAACAGATCATGTCTGGCATGTTCACCCCAAATTTCTCTTGATGAAAAAGTTAGGGTTAGATCCCCACCAATGATTAAACCATCTTCCAACATAATCCCACGGTCCATCAAGGGATGTCAAAGGATTCTTTGTCCTTATATGGGCCATAATAGTTTAGAAACTTCACCTCCTTGGAGATGTATTTTAGACGACCCTCTAGAAGGATACCTATATTGGTACCAAAAGCATGGAGGTTAGCTACCACAGGGTTCCAACCAGATAAAAAATCCCCAGAATGATAATTTGAGTCCATCACAACACAGTCCCAATTTGGACATCACTTCAAGAAAAATTCCTTTGCCTTTTCACATACCACCATCGTTTCTTGAAAAAAGATTATGTCAGGGTGAACATAATTTATCAAATGTTTCAGGGTTAAGAGATTTTGGGCACCCGCTACCCCACGCAGGTTGATAGAGAGGATAATCATTACTCCAACCCCCTATCGGGTTGTGATTCTCTAAGAGCCCTATATGTGTGAGAAGGAACAAAAGGTCGAGAAAGCACATCTGGTGTGGGAGGGATGAAAGGTGCCAAACCTCCATCAATGGCACCTACGTTTTTCCTGCCATTCTTTTTCACAGCTGTTTTATGCACCGTTACATTGGATTTGTCTCCCAATCCATTGTAAACCATCCCTCCATCCCTCTGTTTGAAAATTGTAAAGGGATTTTTGTATGTGAAATGGCGAGGTGATGTAGAGTATGGAATAAGATATTAATATGTAATTTTCGTGATATTGTGCTTTTAATTTTACTTATTAGTCCTTGCCGAAGGAAACATGGACTATACCATTCGATTGGGCATTGAATTGCTATTAGTTCTATCATTGACCTTAAATTTTTCATTCATTTCCAATGTCCAACATAGGAAAGTTTCAATAATAGTTTTATTTTAATTAAACTAAATTAAAAAACTTTATTTTTCTGCCCTATCATTGGATGGCCAACTTTCACCTCTTATTGGCGAGATGACGATAGAGTGGATTAACGCCTATTCTTTCTCATGCTCAGAGAATAAATATGAATAAATATGTGGATGTATATATATTGCTCATCACATCACCCCCTTGGTTTTCTATTCACTACCCTGGCTATTCATAACCAAGAATCTATTTGTATCTCCTACCCTGGATATTCATAACCAGGCGTATCTATTCGTATCTATTCAGATCCTATCTATTAGATTCTTTATTCATCTCCCCCATTAACAATTATGTTGCTAGTATCACAGTACATTAATACTTATGATTTGAATGCTCCTTCTCTATTTAGTCGAAGGATGACATCCTCACCTCCTCACCTAGTTTTTGCTATGCTATGACAAAGATGATATCCTGAATGTGCAACTATCTTGAAATTTGTGCAATAGTTGTTCTTTGAAAAAGCTATTCTAAATGTGCAATAACTAGTTGAATGTGAAATAATTGGTTGCTAGTTGGTTAAAGTTGTTGGTTTCAAACTTTGCAAAATCCTGAACTTGTAGGTGAGATTGGACATGAAGTTGAGCTTGGCATTCCGGATTACAAACTACATTAAGATATGATACAAAATACAATTCATCAATACTAATATGTAATACAATTTTTATTTTCATTTATTATTAACAATTCAATACTAATTTACTAATTGTAAAGTTTGGATCTTTACGCAGTGAAAGCATCAACAACAAATTGGGTTGCAATGCTATCAGAAATTGACACAAATCCAACAAAGAAGGAAAGGTTGTCAAAAACACATACAAAGCTAGCAAATAAGGCAACAACATAGGTGGAAGCAACAAAGTAAGCACCAATGGTTTTAGTTTCATTTCCATATTGAGAGACAATGACAGTTTTGGGTAGTAGTTTTAGTGTCATTTCATGATTGAGAGACAATTTAGGTGGATACAATTATACTTGGCATAAAAATTATATTTTCTTGGGCATAAAATTTTTATGAATCTATATGAGAATAGATAAGATAAGAACTAGGCACTAGCTGAAACCCCATTTCCACCGGTTTACTCAGTAGTTTAAGTTACATACCTGGTTTATGATTGATTTTTACCAGGGACACGACACACATTGAAAAGTTCTGATTCCCCATGGAACTTCTATGTTTATTCCTATTATAAGGTCATGCAATACGACTTAGAATTCAGGCCTGAAAGGCCTACCCAACCCAGTCCATAACATGTCCTAATCTTCGACCAACCTTTCCTTCTTATAGGTCTCTTACACCTTACATAGATGAACCCGCTTGAATTGATCGTAGGTTTTGTCAAAGTCTATCCATCCCTAAAGAGGGGTGACAAGCATGCTACTTCATTGGTTAGTGTTGCAACTGAGTCTTGATCTACACTTACTTCTGGCTTATATGTTGCTAGTCCTGGGGGCTTTAGGATGACCTTTTGGATCAGGAGCGAATATTTTGATGAAACAACAGTTTGAAATTCCTTGGGCTAGAGGTGGAAAATTCCCCCAATTGCATGAGTGTGGGGCTTCTTCTGATGAAATTCACCTTATACTAGGTGAAAGTTGCATTACTACGGGGGGGCTTGTTGGGTGACCCTCTTTCCAGGAGGATTTGTATTTGCACTAGCTCTGGAAGACCAATTGATATTATTCTACCTAACTGAGCATGAGGTAATCAAACCAATCTGCACTTAGATCCCCACTGAAATGGAGCCACCATTTGAATGTTGTCAGAGGCAAGGTCCTATGCCCTATGGAGATACAGGAAGGGAGATAAGGACCTACCAAAACGTGAAACCAAGGATTTATCTAGAATAGGTGTATCTCACAATGAGAGTTACATGCAATAATTTAGCACCTCCTGAACCTGGATGAGTAATTGGGTGTTGACTACATTATAGTGTCGGGGAACCTGCTACTGGATTGAATCCCTAGAGTTAGTTAAGGGACTCCCTCTATAGATCTATGCCCAAAACATATACATACTGAGTTACTAACTCTCAGTGAACAACAACAACTTTCTTACTCACCAACATTCGGGTTTGAAATAGCTGGAACAACACTGACATAATATTCAACAGAATTGTGGACAAACGACTGGACTAAAAAACCGTTGCCATTTCTCCTTCATGCAAGCATCCATAATCAGTTTTTAACACATGAAAAAAGAAGTGTGACACATTGAGGATGTTTGGTTCTTATTTTGAAACTAGGATCCATGTGGCTCAAGGGAAAGGCTACATTGTTTACCGCTTTGATCAAACAACGATACCGATAGCAAAGCACTTAGTTTCTGAGACAAGCTTATGTGGCACAAATATGAATTCATTGTAGAAAATCCAGGTCCTATCAGCAAGACTTCTTGGTCTGTCTTTGACCAAGCTAAGTCACTAAGTTTCTGCTGTCATAAAATGTTTTATTGCTGTTTTATAACAGCCATCTGAAAGTTTGTTTGCTGATGTGTTATGGTTGTTGTTTCAGTGATTGGGTGCCCTTGCAAGTAGTTTTATGTTAGATAATTTTTACATATACTTCCCAATAAACAACAACACACCTATCTAATCTTTAAATGCTGAAATATGGACAGAAATAAGAGCTTCCTAACAGCAACTAAAATGCATGTGTAGACACAGGTATTTTTGGTCTATGACCCTGGATAAAACCCCCCCTGGGAAAAACCAGTTTTAGAATATGATGTATAAATGAGGTAGAGCAAAGATCTAATACAGTAAATCAAATACAATAATGAACCTGGTACAATAGCAACTCCAAGATAGAAGAACTATCAGGTCCAAACTGCCAGAAGGAGAAATAAGTGGTGCGCCCCCTCTGAAACTGCCAGATCTGCTCTAGAATGCAACTGAGAAGTCAGATGATGAATCCCCTCCACAGGAATGGCTGTCCTGCTGCTGTGATCAATCTGCAACTGAAATCTCTCAGTTTTGATGGCTAGAAACTTCTCCAGGAAAGAATGAGTGTGCTAAACCCATGCGCCCTCCTCAAAGATGAAGTTCCTCCTGCAAATAAATGATGGTAGCTGCTCCTTGTTGCCCACACACAAAGCTAGCGCCTCCTCTCTATCTTCCTCATGCAACAAACCCCAACTCAATCCTCCAAGAACTCCTCCTCTCCCAAGCAAAAGTCTCTCATTAAGAATGCGCCCTCCTTTTGCCTCTTTGCCCTCTTTAGGCTCCAAAAGTTCAACCTAAGATCCAAGGGATGAGATCATCCCTAATCTATGGTTGAGATCATCCCAAATAAATGTGACCTCATAACCCACTTTTGGATAAGTTGCCTAAGTCACTTTATGTCCCCTCCAAATCACAAAAAGTGTGATTTAATGTTCACTTTACCAAAAAGTGACATTT
>CBVK0100592240.1:0-10437 GCA_900067695.1 Picea abies | reverse complement strand
AATGGCAAAAAGTATGGGCAAAAAGGGTACAATATGTGGACCTAACAATAAGTTTATGCCAGTCTTACTAGTGGGAAGCACCTTCATTCCTTCCTTGGAATGCTCATCTATTTCTAGAGATGCTTTGCATTTGATTCCTTTCCCCGGGATGGAAGGTTGTTATGGTAGAACTAACTTCTTGTGAAGTATCTGAACTTCTTCATTTGAAGCTTCTCTTACTTCGGTTGTGTTAGAGCATTATCCATCTCCTTCTTGGCCATATCCCAATCCTGCATAATGAGGTCGTCCCTCTGCCTGTATGGGATTAGTCATTCCTTGGCCACTGATACCAATACCTTTTCCATCATAGCCCATCTTGTTTAGTAACTTATAACCAATACCATATGTATGTTCCTTCAATCCATCCAAAAAAACATTCTCATCATGATGGGAAGAAAAAGAACATGATGAATCATCTTTATGGCATACCTTGGTTATGGTTTGTAAACCTTTTGTAGAAGATGGCTTCTTTTGCATAGAATACTTTTCCTTCTCCACTTGCTCAGCTTCATGGAATTGTGCCAACATATTTTCCTTACCTTGCAACTCACTTTCCAATTCATGAATAATGCCCATGAGAAAGTATCCATGGCTTACCATCTGGTCTTGAATCTCTTGCCTCTCATCCTCAAGAGATTGTAGATGCATCCTCAATTCATAGTTCTCCTTTTGAATCTGGCAGTTCATGTATTTTTGAAGCCTTAATTTCATTAGAGCTTCACTCATGTTGTCCTCCGCAACAAAAATCTCTATATGGCTAGGGGAAAACCACAACAGATGGAACAACACCCAGAAATCAACTCTAATCTCAATTATGCTATACAAATGAAATGTTAACGAGACAAGGCTAGAAGCCTACCTCATCCGGACGTTCAAAGAAGACCATCGTTGAGCATGCAAGCCAAAGCTTTATACCTACAACCTATCCTCAACAACCAAGATACTCAAGCATGTAGTAATAATATATAATATCAGCGTATAAATTAGCATAATTCATTAACATACATGATAAATACTCCCATAGAAAGTAGTTCAAATATTTGCAAGATATCAATTGGACGAGAAAATAACATTTCTATTAAAGTAATCAACAGAATTACATAGGTGACAAACTTCTGTAACAACACATATCGGAACCAACAAACTAAGTCCCTCCAGCTAGGCCTCCACCACTTCAATCCTCCACAAAGGCAAGCTCACATGTAGGAGTCAATGGGGTTCTCCATCACAAAGTAGGAAGAGCTTGGGGGATGAACACAAGAAGTTCATACTTTCAAGGACAAAGGGATGCATACTCAATATGAAGTGAAATTTCTCCAGAGTGTCTTTGCTCTCAATGTTGAATTGTTTATTAGGCTTGGATATGGCTCAATGTATAGCCTCCAAATGGAACTGAAGGGTTGAGTCGGAGCGTTTCCACTAGATGGAAGGTTAAGGATCATGGATCACGTGACATGGCATGGAAACCTAACATATTTTTTAATTTTTGAGCACCAAACCCAATGTACATGGGATGCAGTGGAGCAACATGCATATACACTTGTTGTATAATTGGTAGGGCACGTATATGTACAAAAATATGTATTTTTGGCTCTAGAGTGAACAAAAGGGGGACTTCAAGTCTACAGAAGGAAATGGAAGGCCATCCAAGAAAGATGCATGGAGTGAGGAAAAATTTGTTGTAAAATATCCCCCTAATGTGTGAGGTCAGATGAGTATCTGTGATGGCCGAAATATATTATAATTCCTAGAAGTGGAGTAATGAAGACTCAGCTGGAAGTACTAGTTACTCATGAGAATATTGCAATCCATAATGACTTTGTACACATGGATGTCAGTCTGAATTACACTCCAGATCCATGTGGATATATATCAAATAGGTGTTCATGGCCATGAATAGGCAATACAAAGTGGACATATGCCATAGGCTGTCATAGTCACGAAAAAGACACTGTGGAGTCCAGTCTCAAAATCAACTGAAGATATATGTATACAATGGAGTACAATCTGATCTTACATGATCACTGAAGTCATATAGGTACTGGTCCAATGAAAGAAAAAAACAAATATGGGATGCTGCTACTGTAAGTTGGAGGTCTTATACACTATCCACCGAAGGTGAAAGTCTACATCTTGTGAATAGAGAAGTTGAAGTCAAACATAATGAAACTTCATTTGATTATCGGTCATTAAGGTATACCGTTAACAAATGCGAGACAACCCACCGATATTGAAAGTAGGTGTCAAGGCATCGAGTACATTCCACAAGTGTGAATAAGGGTATTGAGATCAAACACATGAAGAATCCATCGATCATGAGACATTCATGTATTCCCAACTATCGATGGTGAGAGAACCTGCCACTGATGAATGGAAGCCTCTAGGTACTCATAGGACTCTAGGTCTCATTTTTCAGAATAGACAAGCTGAAGTCAATGGAAGGAGACACACTGAAGGAGAGAATTAAGGCATCTCACATCATCCAACACGAGGTACAAAGCAATAGCATGATGATTAGGAGGAGATCAGGTGAATAGGATGTTCATGAACCAATGATCATATGCGTCTCTTGCATGCACTAGATGCAAGTAGTGCACGAAAGAGACCCTCTGAATAGAAACTAATAAGGAAAACTACCGACAAAGGCAAGGAAACCACCCATAGGGATAATGGAATCCAAGACACTGTATGAATCCCAATGTGTGAATACATTTAATGCCATCGAACATATGGGAAACCCCCTAGTTAGCGACCAATGAGGAGATGTTATCTGTTGGGTTCAAGGTTACCTACCAATGATGAAAGTAGACCCAGAGTGAAAGGTAGGACACCAAATTCATGTGATTCTAAGATACACTGAGGGTATGGTCGACATGCAAAGTCAAGAATTATGAGAAATGGTTGACATAGACTTTAAAATTCCTTTGAACAAGAGCATGAGACATATGGATAACTCAGGCAACATAGACTTGATAATCATCATTGATAAAAGTTTGTGACACATGAGGCATCAACAAACTCTCCATAGGGAGTGGAAGAATAGCCAGTAGAAGGAGTAAACTCTAAGTAACGAGTTGAACTTCCTAAGGTCATGCTAAACCCAAACTTTGGATGAAAATGGACTCAAATGTTTGTGATTTGTTCAAAGGCGACACGACTGCTTCCGATAAGAGATAATATTCTTTTCCCACACATCTTTTTTTAGTTTTTCATAAGTAAAGAAATGTTCTGATACAAGAGAGGAAACAAGTGTAGCGAGTAAGAAACTAGTTGCAAGCAGTGGAACATACCTATGCTCAATGCAAGGAAGTGCATGCGGGGTATGGACACTCAGGGGATGTTTCCTCTATGGGTAAAGGGTGTCAAGATGCAAAGGATATATGGAAGGCAATGCTTGGCTAGTGATGCAAATTGTTGAGGCAAGAGGCTTATAACGAGAAAGAGGGAACCGAAAATAGGCTCAACAATGCAAGCATGATGATGGAATGCAATTACAACTTAACTCAAAAATGTCATTTTTTGTATATTTAGTCCCCTAGGCCCAAAAAAGTATAAAATAAAACCCAAGAGAACTCTTCTAGCCAATGGTGAGTAGAGTATTCATTTTTTGTAAGTAGTCTACTTGGTCCAGAAAAAGGCATAAATTTATACCAAATAAAAGTCCTTTTAAAAACATTTAATGAGTTCGAAAGAGACAAGTTCACTCAACAATATTTTTCATTTTTTTGGGAGTCGGAAAAGATCTTAACCAAGAGCTAGGGGGAGTCGCATAAGTAATAGTCAGAATGTTTGTGAGTAAGAAAATAGGGTTCGAACGCAACATCATATTGGGACTATAAGGAACTCTCGGTCCTATGGAATAAATTATGCATGAGCACCAAATGATAAAAAGGCTCTAACTAGGGTACCCATGTTTGGTAAGCCTCTACCACTTAATAACAACACTTCTAGTAGCAGTGAGAAGGTTTCGTGTTGCTAAGAAATGGGTTCGTACATAGGGTGTATGAGTCACAGTAATAGGACGATGCAAGAATGCAAAGCGGAGTGAAAACCTATCATATATGCTGGTGAAAGAATATACCTGTTGGATGAATGAACAAGCAATATGACGTTGGAAATCTGTAAAAAACCTTGGACAAAACCACTTAAAACCAATTCTTTCCACTACGCTATTAGTTCATAAGGCTAAAAATAGAAAAGATAGGGTAAAAATATTATTTTAATAGTAAAAATAAGAAATTTAACCATGCCATTTGAGTTTTTCACCCACACAGTTCTTTTTAGGCCATTTTACCCACGATCTTCCGTTGGCGATTGCGAGAGCTACGATCGACGGAATCAAAAACCGTCTAGACCAAGTAAGTGCCCATCCCATTTTCTTCCATTTTAATGGTTTACATTTTATTTTTAGTCCCCATTTTTTTAGTAATAGAGGTCGTTACATAAAAACTAGAGTGTACGTGGGTGACAGATCATGGGGTCGCGTATACGACCTCATATACGCGGGAAAAGTGAAGCTTTCATGCGTATATGAAGCCCTATACACGACTTTCATAAGTTTATCCCGCGTACAAGTCCGTGAACAATGTTTTTAAAGGGGATTAACTCAAAAAATGATATTTCCTTGCAAGATGGTTATTGAATGTAGGGAAAGGGAGAACGGGGAGGTAGATGCAGTAGTAGAAATAGATGCAAGGGCCCAACAAGCTTTGAAATGATGTAGCCTTTATAAATTTTGGGCTCTCAAAGGAACGAGGCCTCAAGCGAGGTTGCTCCAATTACTAGTAAACTATTAGGATCCAGAGACAGAGGCCTTCAACCTTGATGGGAAACCATTGAGGATTGAAGTGGACGACATATACTTTATCACAGGGTTGTCTCCCCGGGGCAAGGAGGTGAATCTTAAGGCCCAAGAGGCTGGAGGTGGTATGACTATGGAGGAGTACATCGCCACCCACTGTGTTGCAGGCACAAATAAAGTAGGGAGCCAACTCCCTATCAGAGCGATCGAGAACCTGAGTCTAAAGATTGTCATGCTTGTACTCACATGGATATCAAGGTTGGCCTTGCTGCACCATGTATCAAGGCCACTCAAGTTCTATGCGGTGGAGTGCTTAAGACCTACTATTTATGACTGGTGTACCTCACTACTAGACAACATGAAGAGCCAAATGACAGATTGCAAACAAGGGTGAATGAAGAATTTCGGATTTGCATCCATACTTTGTAGTTTTTTCATTGAGAGGGTTCCATGCTTGATCCCTATAGTAGATATTAATCCACACGGACTGCATGATCCAACCATGTCATGGTGGACCAACGTGATGAGGTGGCTAGGAGGTGGTAGGGTGCCAACCCCCTACAATGATGAGTTCTTTTACTGGCGGTGCCCATAGATCATATCCATTGACGACTGTCCTTACAGAGACATCGACTACAGAGGGGACCCTGACATGCCATTGCCACCAGGTTCCACCTATGGTGATATTGGTAAGAAATTATTTTTTATATATTTCATTTTTTTTTTATGTTTTTCAATTTTGATAAAGGAAAAATAAAAACACATATTTTTGTATGGTATCAAGTATTAACAATTTTTTTGTTACGCAGATGTAGGTCCACGATGACCAGAGGGATTCCCATGACATCGGTAAAGGGTCTGAGGAGATGAGATTGTAGGCGGGGACGCAGAGAGACTGCTATAGAATGTGCAGGGAAACCTGTCTCGTTTGAGGCACAAGATTCCCATGGTTCAAGTGGAGGATCTGCCAGAGGCAATGCAGTGATAGGTGGTAGGTGTACCCAGTGCATGGGTGCGACTCTTCCGGTGTCTTGAAAACGCCGTAGGGTGCTATCATGATATGCATCTGACACCATAGGAATAGATGCCCTGGTTATGCTATGTGCTAGCCATATATGTATTTTGAGGGTGTGAGCCCCATTTTGTACTATGACACCATATTTTTTGGACTTGAATGGATGAAATATAAAAAATTTGGTCTTCAGATTTACTTATATATGTTACAATGTATAAATGTATGAATGTGTTTTCTTTACTTAGTTATGTGACAAATGCCAATCTAGAATGTAATTAGCATTGCATCGGATACTTGATTAGAACTTCTAGGGATGTGATTATAAGTAATAAAATCAAAGTATCATTCCAAAAGTCATACCTGTAGGAATTGTCAGAGTAGAGTAGGATCTCTCACATGGTAATTGTCGTTCAAATGACATACGACTAACTCGGAGTCCAGGTGGACTTCTAAATATGGAACACCATGTGAAATGGCATCACATAATATCTCTATAATGGTGTTATACTTAGCCACATTATTCGTTAATGGCTCCAGACGAATGCCACCTAAAGACAACAATTGACCCTCGGGTGAGTAAATGACCCAAGCGGTGGAAGCCATGTCTTCCCCATGACGACTCACACCATCCACAAATACTAAGTAAATTGAATATTCCATTGACATCTTCCAATCAAGGGGAGAACTCAATAAGAAAGTCAATGACGCAAAGAAAAATATAAAGAAGTGTATACATTAAGATACACTAGTATAAAAAGGTCATGCCCAAGTTTGAGGGCTCAAGCGTAATACATTTTAAGGTAGAGCCCATTTCTGGTCTCATCCATCATATTCCCCTCAAAAGATTCTAATTGGTAGGCTCCTTTCTCTAAGACATGTCGCACGATATAAGGACTGTGCCACATGGGGTTGAACTTAACTGCCCCCTATGGTTCTTTGGCTTGGTCATAAAGGAGAACCAAGTCACCCTCAATGTACTGTCGGGGAAAGACAGACTTATCATATTGAACCTTGACACATCGTTTATTCACTTCGATAGTCATAGAGGCATCTCGACGCTGCTCATCGAGGTGCTTTAGGTGCACCAGGCGTTCTTTAAGATCGGATATGTCAGTTAGGAGCTCAATTTCCAATTTAAGGGAAGGGATTTCACATTCAATCGGAAGAATCGACTCCACACCATGTACTAACTGAAAAGGGGAGAAACTAATGGAAGTATTTACCGTGTTTTGGTATGCCCAAAGTGTAGTGTAAAATATCGCATGCCAGTCATATTTACTCTTGCTGACAGGTTTTTGCAAAATGGTCTTGAGAGATTTATTCAGCACCTCTACCTATCCATTTTCCCGGGTATAATAAGGGGAAGAAAATTCGTGTTTAAACCCCAGTTTTTATGCTAACTCTTTCATCATTTCATTCGAAAAGTGACTACCATGATCAATGCCAATCTCTTTTGGGATTTTGAATCGGTTTATAATTTAGTTGAACATGAAGAATGTTGTGGTCTTACCATTAGATTTAATGGTAGGAATGGCCTCTACCCATTTAGTAAAATAATCCACAGCCAAGATAATATGTTGGTTTCCCCCAGCCGAGGCTAGGTTGTAGTCCATAAAATCCACCCCCCACTTGGTGAAGGGACCGACGGTGATGACTGGGTGAAGAGGGGTTGGGTGCGAGCGCATTTTTCGAGAGAACACCTGGCAAGGGTGAAACTTCTTGACCTCTTCAACACAATCTTTAAAAATGGACGGCCAAAAATAACTGGTTCACAATATATTTTGGGTTGTCGCAAGCCCAGATAAATGACCATGACACACCCCACTGTGACAGTCATTGAGAATAGATTCAAATTCCTCATGAGTCAAGAAGCGACGTAAAATATTATCCACCCATCGACGATACAAAGTGTCACCGGTAATAAGGTAGTTCTTAACCTGATGATGTATACGTCTTCGATCGTCTCTCAACAGATGCTGGGGTAGCTTCAAGGTTTGAAGGTAGATAAAAATGTCTCCATACCAGAGGTCCGAAAACAAGATAAGGAAAATATTTTCATCCTCGAATGAATCGTCATGAAAAATGTCCTCATCCAGTCTAGGGAAGTCCGACATCAATTCGGCAAAAACTAACGATTTATTAGATTTCGTAGAAGAAAAATCGAGATCAAATTATTGCAGAATAACAATCCACTTATTGTATTTCCCCCCTATGATACACATGTTAAGGATTTATTGAAATGGATTGATATCCACAACTACTATAGTTTGTAAAGTAATATATAATTCCATAATCTCTTAATTGCATGTACAACGGCTAAGGCCAACATCTCTATGTGAGAGTATTTAAGTTCAGGACCAACTAGGTTTCGACTCAGTTAGTAAACAATGTGCTCATGGAGCTCATCTTCCTCTTGAACCAGTACCATACCAACCATCCCTTTGGACGCAGCGATATAAAACAAATAGTCTCTACTATTGTCTGGGGGCTTTAGCAGAGGCGTCGATACCAAAGCTTTCTTAAGAGAATCGAAGGATTCTTGGGCTCACTCATCCCATATGAATGGAGTGTCCTTCTTCAAAAGACACATGAAACCTTTAGTTAAATTGGCATAGCTCACTATGAAACGACACAAAAAGTTAGCCTTCCCCTGTAAACCTTGAAGTTGTCGAATGTTGCACGAGGGATGCAACCGAAGTATTTCCTCAACTTTCATAGGATCCACCATGATCCCATGCTCAGACACTATGAATCCTAAAAGACGACTAGGAGTACCTACTTTGAAAATCCACTATGAATCTAGGAGCGACATGCTCAGACACTATGAATCCACTAGGAGCGCCTACTTTGAAAATCAACCAGCTCTCTGTAAACATGTATAATATTTAAAAATATATTATTAAATTAAATAAAATTAAAAATATATATGTTTGAGTAAGCTACAGCAATCCTTAAGTCTGATGGATGTGATGGACCGAAAGTTCTAGTGTGCACCGAGACAGGCTCCACCATGTTAAATCGTACAACAAAAAAAGTGACATACCTTGACTTATCTCTATGCCCTACGTGTGGACCACGGTGAGAAATATCCAGTCTGCTGCAGAGTCATTAAGACTCTGTCAACGGACTGCCCATACATGCTACCATGGAGCATAACCATCCAGCTGCCACCCTCGACGTCCGCGCTTAATTCGGCGACATCCTCCCTCCAGCGCTGGAAGGGCCCAGGGCTGTTTCTGTTTCGGTTTCCGTTGTACCCATGCCCGCATCATACAAAGATCGTTTAATGTTGGCCATACCATCATTTGTTCGACATGGCAATGAGCATGCAATGTGCATCCATTTGTCCATGACAGAAGGGGCGAATTTGAAATTTTAAACGCACTCTTTGGATTGGATGATACATATATACACTTCCCATGACATGGATCGATGCAAACACATCCAAATTTGAGATTTGAATTTATAAACGCGCCCAGCATGGCCGGTGAATGTCAATAAATGAAAAGCATTCATTGATTTCAAAAGTGAGGAGTTTGTTTGTTTAAAGGGTTATATTCCATGAAGGCATAGAAAATTTAAAAGATGGGACTGTGCGAGATACATTTTCCGTTTTTTGGCAAGCATTGGAACATGGCTGATAAAGATTGATCATCGTATGGTAAGATTGCGATATTGAAATTCATTGTTGCAATTTTCTGTGGTTAAGAGAAAATGAGATATCCGTTACCCAAAAAATCGACCTGCAGTTGAGATGGCTAAGTTGATCTAAAGCGCCAGATTAGAGGGTACCATTTCTATTTCGTCTTCAACTTGTGTGCAATAGTAGGAAGCCATTATCATCCTTTCATACAACTCTAAACTCTTTGCAAGCAGTCATTATTTCTCTCATTACATTTAAACTCCTTGCAAGTTGTCATTCTTTCTCTCATTACATTATGTGAATGCTGGATTGGTTTGTTTTCATTTTCTCATAGTTTTCATAGATTTGCAGGTTACAAGTTTACTAAAGATGCAGACAAAAGAATGGATTCCAATGGATTTTAAACTCATGGGAAGCCATTAAAGAACAATTTTTTACCTCCATGAGATAGCTGTTTGAGATTTTGGAGGGAAATACAAAATTCACCATAAACCCAAGCTTGAAACCTTGACTTCAACATTCATTCCCGCTAGACAAATAGTCTCAAGCAAGATCGAAAATCCATGTGCTCTTTTTCTTTGGATTTATGGTTTTGGATTAGTTCATTCATTTAAATGTTAATTAGCATAATTTTTAGCTTAAGTGTTTCACTGTCATTGCCCATACGCTAAATTCCAACTCTCTCATTAAGTTTGAGAACGCACGGTTTTTGAGCTTGATTGCAGCACTCTTCTTCATAATTGAAAAACATACCTTCCAACAAAGCTTATTGGGCTCCAGATTTATAACATTTTCTTGCTGGTTCTTGAAGACATTGTCTACTCTCCTGAATACTTTTGTTAAGAAAATGGCATTCTTTCTGTCCTATTCATGTTCTGTTACACATATATGTTCCATTGCATACAGAAACCATGAAGTGCTTCCAAAACCACAAATGAG
>CBVK0100592230.1:0-13611 GCA_900067695.1 Picea abies | reverse complement strand
TATCCCATTGGATTTCTCTCTTGTTCCAACCCATCATGGTACCCTTCACGTGTAAACCTTTTTTATGTGCATAATCGCCTGCCCATTTTTTGACTATTCACAAATAGATCTTATCAACAACCAAGAAATCATTGGCTTGATTGCCAACAACACCTAGAGCAAGCAGGACATCACAAAAATCACTTCCAACCTTAGCTCCCTCAATTCCTCAGTTCATATCCTCAAGGACTAATATGCCACCCTCAAGGATCAATATGCCATCATCGAAGACAAACTCAAAAAATTGATGAGCTAATCCCTAAACCCTACCTCCTCTAAGTGACCTTCCTAGCATAAAGATGCCAACTCTTCCAATTTCCATGCCCTTCATTCCAATCATATTCATCTCTAACAACGTCTTCCTAGAATTGAGGTGAAAACATTTGATGGCTTGGATCCCATGCGCCGGGTGACTCAAATGGAACATTATTTCTCCTTGCATGACATTACTAATGAATTGGCCAAACTCCATTACGATATCCTCTATCTAGATCCAAAATATCGACGATGGTGGAAATGGTGTAAAAATTCACACCAAGGGTATGTTGCTTGGACACAATTTGTTGCCGATGTTTATGAATGATTTGACACTGACACCCACCATTTGGGATGTTTGACCAAGTTGAAATAGTTTGACACAATGGAAGAATTTATTTCCACCTTTGAGGACTTGCATTTCAGANNNGACACAATGGAAGAATTTATTTCCACCTTTGAGGACTTGCATTTCAGACGGAGGGAATGTTAGATTCCTTCTTCATGGAATGCTTTATCAATGACTGGAAGGATGAAATCCAAGCCCATGTCCTAATGGATCTCACACAAACTTGGTTGGAAGCTACTAAAAAATACAAGGAATAACAACAAGTTGTCTCCTCCCAAAACAAAAAAACCCTCCTTTTTTCCTCTCCATAGGCCCACCAATCCTGCTCCTCTCGGCACTCCTCTCAAGATCCATAGATTAATTCGGGAAGAAATGGATGAATGCCAAATCAAGGGTATTTTCTATAATTGTGACGAGAAATATTTTCTGGGGCATAAATGTAAGGAACACAAGCTTTTTATGGCCATTTTTGAGGATTTTTTTGATGAGGATACTGATGTTTCCCCCATGGAAAATCTACCCCAAGCCGATGCTATTACTCCACCCTTTGATCCACTAGAAGTTGAACTGCTGATTTTGCTAAACGCTCTCACTGGTTTCTCTTCTCTCCAAACCGTCAAGTTACTTGGTTACATTAAGCATAGGAAATTCATCATCCTAGTTGACAATGACAACACCCATAATTTGATTCATCGTCACATTTCCGAAGAAACCAATTTCTATATTAGTGCAGTCAAAAAATTTCAAATCATGATTGCCAATGCAGGTTCCATGAAATGTGGGGGGCATTGTGAAAATGTGAGCCAACAAATTGGTCAATACCACTTGAAACCTCGTATGTGTTCTATCGACATGGACAATTCTGACATTGTTCTTGGTGAAGAATGGTTATGCACTCTAAGCCCCATCACCATGGATTTTAAGGACTTAACCATGAAATTCCAATAGGACACCATGGATTTTAAGGACTTAACCATGAAATTCCAATAGGAGGGACAACAATATCAGTTACAAGGAATCACAATAGGCTCCCTTGATATCATTAGTTCCCACAACATGGAAAAACTACTCAAAAAAGGTTATTCTAACATTATTGCTCAACTCTATTATATTCAAGTAGTTGAGACATCCTCTATGCATCCAGACCTCCAATATATACTCTCCCAACACCAAGATATTTTTAACACTTCCCATGGACTTCCCTCTTCCTGTAGTGTCCATGATCATTCCATATTGCTCGTACTGGGTAGTCTTCATCACAACATTCTCCCTTATCGTCATCGCTTTTCCCAAAAAATTGAAATTGAGAAAATTGTTCAAGAGTTTCTAGAAGCAAGTGTTATCCATCCTAGTTCAAACCCCTATTCTTCTCCTATAGTCCCGATACTCAAGAAAGAAGGCACTTGGTGCATGTGTCCTGATTTTCACGCCCTCAACAAACTCACAATCAAAGAAAAAATTCCCATTCCTATCATTGATGAACTTTTGGATGAATTGAGTGGTGCTCAATACTTTACCAAACTTGATCCCATTCTTGTCATTGATGACCTTTTGGATGAATTGAGTGGTGCTTAGTACTTTACCAAAATCAATCCCATTCTTTTCATTGATGACCTTTTGGATGAATTTAGTGGTTCTTAGTATTTTTCCATCTTGCTCGTACTGGGCAGTCTTCCTCCTAATGTTTTACCTTATCATCATACCTTTGCCCCAAAAAATGAAATTGAGAAAATTGTTTAAGAGTTTCTAGAAGCATGTGTTATCCGTCTTAGTACTAACCCCTATTCTTCTCCTATAGTTATGGTAATCATTAAATAAGGCACTTGGTGAATGTGTCTTGATTTTCACACCCTTAAAAAACTCACAATCAAATAAAAATTTTCCATTCTTGTCATCGATGACCTTTTGGATGAATTGAGGGGTGCTCAATACTTTACCAAACTTGATCCCATTCCTATCATTGATGACCTTTTCGATGAATTGAGTGGTGCTCAATACATTTCCATCCTTCTCCTACTGAGTAGTCTTCCTCCCAATGTTCACCCTTATTATCATCCCTTTGCCCCAAAAAAATAAATTGAGAAAATTGTTCAAGAGTTGCTAGAAGAGGGTGTTATTCATCCTAGTACCAACCCCTATTCTTATCCTATAGTCATGGTACTCAATAAATAAGGCACTTATGGAATGTTTCTTGATTTTCATGCCCTCGACAAACTTGCAATCAAAGAAAAATATCCCATTCATATCATTGATGACCTTTTCGATGAATTGAGTGGTGCTCAGTACTTTACCAAAATTTATCTTCATTTTAGATACCACCAGATACATATGAAAGAGGAATGCATTCGCAAGGAAATATTTATAACTCATGAGGGTCACTATGAGTTCTTGGTCATGCTCTTTATCATGTGTAATTTCCCCTCCATTTTTCAAAGTCTCATGAATCATGTCTTCCGTCCTTTCCTCCCTCATTTTCTCTTAGTTTTCTTTGATGATATTCTCATCTATAGTAAAAATTGGAAATCCCATCTCTCCCATGTAGATCAAGTTCTACATCTAATATCTAAGCACAAAATTTTTCTCAAATAGTCTAAATGTTCTTTTGGAGCCTCTGAAGTTGAGTACCTAGGTCATATTGTTGGAAAGGGTTATGTAGGGGTGGTTCCTAATAAAATTTAAGCTATGAAGGATTGGCCTCACCCTAAAAATATTAAAATATTTCATGGTTTCCTAGGTTTAACTATCTATTATCGCGAGTTTGTTCAGAATTTTGGAAAAATTTCAGCTCCTCTCACTACTCTCCTTAAAAATAATGATTTTAGTTGGACTCCCACAAATGATCAATCCTTCCACACCTTGAAAGAGTCTATGTGCATGACTCTTGTCTTGGTACTACTAGATTTCACCAAGAATTTTGTCCTGTAATGTGATGCTTCAAGGAAAGGATTGGGGTAGTCCTCATGCAAGATGGCCAACCTTTGGATTTCAATAGAAAACAACTTTCATAGAGATATTTGGGCCAATAAACCTATGAAAAGGAAATGTTGGCTATTCTACATGCAATGGATATATGATGTCCTTATCTATTAGGGAACTGCTTCCAAGTTAAAACTGATCATCATAGCCTCAAGTATTTTCTGGAACAAATAATTTCATCCTTAGAGAAACAAAAATGGGTGACCAATCTATTTGGATATGATTATGAGATTATTTACAAGAAGGGAAAATAAAATGTGGTTGTTGATGCTCTTTCAAGGAAATATGAATAAGAAGGGTCCCTATTTTCCCTCTCATTCATTATAGCATACTGGCTTCAAGTCGTTCACCGGGAATGGTTGCAAGACCCCAAACTTTCTAGCCTAATCCAACAATTATAACAATATCCTCAAGCTTTTCCAAGGTACTCTTGGTAGAATGAAGAGCTTCACTATAAAGGTCACCTATTGTTGTGCTTGCACAACAACCTCCCAATTTTCTTGTCTTAGCCTCTATCCAAGACAAGAAATTGGTCCCCCCTTTAATTCTTCCAACCAAAACCCTTGCACTCTCTCCCTCGTGCAAATAACTACGCCCTACCTCGCCTTATCATTTCCAGTTCCTCCTCAGATCACTTCTACCTAACAATCCACACTTCTGCAAGTTCCCTCTTCCCACGTTGACACATAGCTCATCAAAGCGCGCATCCTTTATTTCACCGCTACATTGGCACACCACTGATTCCTTGGCCAATACATAAGCCACCTCCCTTTGAACTTGGCTGACGTTCCAGTCCACCTCCACTAAACTTCACTGATGCATGTCTTCCTCACCTATGAAGTACATCAACACCAACACATCGGTAATGTTCGCTCGTTCATCATCACCGTGTGCACTCCTTCTACTGACTGACTTTCTTCCACTTGCGTCGATGAATCACATAATGGTGATGCTCCCTCCCTTCGCTTTCGTTACAATGCTTATCGATGAGGTTCACCTCTCCATCCCCGAAGCATTACCCATTGAAAAGTTTCCATCTTCTGTCATCGATGTGTTTGTGGAAGGATGTAAACCCCTTGTCATCATCAAGCACATTGATGACAATCTTCTTCCTCTCGCCAATGTTGATCAAGTCAACATGGCTCACCTTCGCCTTAAATCTTATCTCATCCTCTTCCAGCTCGGACCCTTCTTACTGCGTCTGTCAGTTAGTCCCCTAAACGGTTTCCAATTATTTACTAAACTTTCCATGCTATTTAGATCGTTGGTCACTGATTGTTGACTATGCATGACCCGCTCCATATTGCAGTCATAATCAAACCGGTCTGTATTGCCAGTAGCTTGCATTCACGTACCACATCATCTTTTTGATTTGTGCCTCTTGATTTTATGACTAACCATGGGAATGAAAGTGTTGTATATCATTATATAGATTGACTAAAGCATATGTAGGTCTCACGCTGGCTCGAAAATGCATCCTTAAGAAAAAATCAGTCACCCCGGCTCTGAAACCGTGTTAAGCACCTCAAATGTCAATTGGTTGTTTATAATTCTATGTTATTGACACATCACCTCAACTTCAATGGATGGAATAAGAGCCTATATAGCATAGATGAAACATGGAATTATGGAATCGAACTTTGGCGAAGCAATAACAAGGACGAGGTCCAAACTTTCATTTAAAAATGTCCTTGCTCACAATTTTGGGTACTGGCAAAAGTGGATTTGTCACTCCTTAAACATGCTAGTTGTATGGATTATGCGATTAAGATTCCAACGTAGCTGACAAAATCAAAATATGAGGTCTGGAAGTGTCAAAATGATTGCCAATGATTTCCCTCTAAGCAAGCCTCTCTAACCACGACCATCATTTAAAAATGGATCCATTCAAATGCTTGACTAACAGGTTCAATTATCTTAATAGAAGCATCTTTATGTTCCCTCTGTGTTGCAAAAAATGACACCTCAATCAGATGGCATATGAGAGAGTTATGGTCTTTCAAACTCAAGCTCTTGTTGTTTCTTGCCATTGAAGGGACACTTATAATTTTTTCCAATTTTATCTTCCAAAAGCGAAGGAAGAGTTTACGAAATCCTTCAATAGTTGTTGATTTATCCTCCGAATTCATTGAAGGAGTTGGTTCAAACTCTTATGATCGGTTTCGGAGGAGTTAGTTCAAACTCCTCTGATATGTGTTGGAGAAGTTAGTTCAAACTCCTCTGATATGCGTTGGAGGAGTTAGTTCAAACTCCTCTGATATATATCAAATGAGTTAGTGCAAATGCCTCCAATATGTGTCAGAGGAGTTAGTTCAAACTCCTCCAATGGCAAGTCGGAGGAGTTAGTATTAACTCCTCCGATGGAAAGTCGGAGGAGTTAGTATTAACTCCTCCGATACAAATTGGAGGAGTTAGTACTAACTCCTCCGAAACTAAAAAAACCACCTCTCATAAATTGACCATAACTTTTGACTTGAGTGTCCGGTTTGTGTTTTATTTATACCGTTGGAAAGGTCTTTCTGATCTCTAAAACTTCCGAGTTATATGATTTGAGAAATTACTAACGTATGGTATATTTATTTTTAGATGAAGATCTAGTACATTGTTGGCAATCCCGAAAAACTCAACGCCTCAATCATGAGCAGAAGAACCGTGGATTGAATCTAGGGAAGCTTACTTGATATTTCAATTATTTAATTCCTCATTTATATGCATTCTAGTGATTAGTCTTGATGGCTTATTTTTAGTTACTCTCATCTACTATATCTTGAATGGTGCCAGGTACCGAGCGAAGGAGGGTCATGCTCAATATTCTCATGATGAAATCTATAGTTAAAGATGACGAAGGAGCAATAGTGAAAGATGTAGTAGTGATGAAGGAGCGTCAAAGAAAATACAAGGCAAATGAATGAAGAAGAGATCTATAAACTCCATGACAATCAACTATCAAACTCGGATGACGAAGATGCTCCCATGCCGAAGGCCAGTCTTCATGACGTGCAAGGCACATATGGCCAAAATCCATGACGACCCACTAACGCAAGGAGATGAATTCGAAATGTAACTGTTGTCCTTGTTACTCATCATCTCAAAGAGGACGAGGACAAATGTTGGAAGACGAAAGTTCACGGAGGGAGATGAAAGGCCAAAGGTCTTGTTGAATCTCAATTAATACTAGAATTGAACCCAAAGAAAGGGCTTTTGTCTCTTCAAATATTGTACACTTCTAAACCACTTTGGGAATACAGAGTCAACTAAAATTGGAGAGTTGTCCTTAGATTTTTCATATATTATTGTTGAAACTGTTAATTGGGAGAAGCCCTCAGGGCCAACTTTCAATAGAGAGAAGTACTTGCATGTGTCGTTGTTTTGCTGCGAACTATTTCAAGCAGTATGTTTGTTGTTCACATGGGATATAAGAGCATGTTTGTTTATGGACTATTCTAATGCAATATATGTTTTCTTGCAATTTTGTTACTCTTTCTTATATCACATGTCTTGAGTGAATGAATTGTGAATGTATGCAGAAACATGACTTAGACTATTCTAGTTATAGACTTGTATGCATGTTTTCTAACTGTGCGCCTTCATGATAATTATTTGATTTGGGTTTATGCATAGTTTAGTTTCATTACAACTTATTTTGTTACTATGGTTGGCCCCTATCTAGGATAGGGTA
The DNA here is from genome assembly GCA_900067695.1 of Picea abies. NCBI lineage: Eukaryota > Viridiplantae > Streptophyta > Pinopsida > Pinales > Pinaceae > Picea > Picea abies. Next base: position 6,313 of record CBVK0100592230.1, on the reverse strand, counting down.
GATTAGAAGTATATTAGATAACTACATTTACACAGTCTTCATCTACATCTTTTGTTTGCATAACCACCTATCACTCACCCTCATCGGTGGACCGGGCCGTAACTAGTGGAACCAACTAGCAATGGTTATCGGGCCAGAATCTTGATGGGTTCCCTGTTCCAAATGGTGAGAGGTCTAATTAGGAATTCTTACTGGGGGTAATGCTTTACTGTTGTCAGGCGAATTTTAACCCATCAACATAATTGACGCTAGAAGGAGGGTTGGATCACAAGCCTGCCCATGTGGAGTCATTTCATTTAACTTGAACCAACCCATGGCTCCTCTCCATACCTCTTTATAGACGACCCTTTGAGTCTTCTGAGACCCTCCAGGGCCATCTCAATCAAGACAATCAATCTCTTGTCAAATCCCAAATTCAATGGTGAAGGGCATGTATTTGCATTTACGCATCTCAAGAGATTTGACATCGCTTGATGAAATATTAAGATTGTACAAGACAAGTAAACATGTCGACTGTTCATCCTCACATTCGAAGGGCGAATTAAATCTTGGTTTAGGACATTGCTAGCAAAATCAATCCATAGTTGGAAACAATTCATCGAAAATGTTCATCGTCGCTCATGAAAATTATGTTTATGATGAACTCGTTGATGAACTGGTGGAAACCCATAGGCTTGGGAACAAATATGAGAATGATTTCTTTCGAAGAGTCATGCAGATTTACTGTAGATTTCCTGAAAATGACGAACCCTTGGGCCAAAAAATATTTGATTGGTTTTCATATCTCGTATCTATTTCTGAAGAGTGCGATCTAAATGATCAAACAATCTCTCATTCAAAAGAATCAAATATGGTCACAAAAGATAGGGAGTACATGATCTCTTACCAACACTCTAGTACAATTGTAGGGGAATCATTATTAGAAATATTAGACCCATTAGCCTTGGATTGTGAACCATGTATCATATCCCCTTTAGTAAATCGTGAATATTTATTGGTCTATGGTGAATCCCTCATTGAAGAAATCCCATCATCTTCAAAATCTAAAGATCTTCATGCACTGGATACAAATTTGTTCGATGATAATCATCCGCATGAGAATCCATATGCCTGTCATAAAATACACTCTTCACATTAATCCTTTAGCGATGAAACATTTAATGATATACCAGATAAAGAAGAGTGTCTAGCCTTGATTGATCAAGCACTCATCCTTAACAATACTTCATCCATAATGCATCACCTTGAAAGTCCTTTGCAATTCGAATTTCCGGAACATGGTGAATCAAAATTTGATTTTGATGTCCCTATTTTTTATGATTACTTTCCAGTTCCAGAATTGAATGAAAGCATTGACCTATAATTCATTAATCTTATGCAATCAGAGATTTCCGACCTTGATGAACATATGTTAATCACTGGAAATCTAAAGTATGCAGAGCACCATGAGTTTGTCGATCCTTATGATAAAATTAGAACAACCACGTAAAATACAAGAAACATTGAGTTGATTCAAGAACCTTCATAATCTCAATCTGCTCTAGAATTACATGTTACTCCCCTGGAGCAGATACATCACTTACCTGTGGATTCTATCCCAATACTCCAACACTCACATGATTTCGTTGATGTCATAAGAGAGGTTTTGGAGTTATTTTTTGCTCAATGTTTCCCTCCAACAATCAACAATCAACTCTTCCCTTAGCATGCAGAGTATGTGAAATGTGGACAGGGGGAGATTTGTACAGATAATGAGGCACTTCAGTTTCATCCAATGATTATGTCAAAGTTCTCATTGTCTCATCTCAATTTCTGGAATGGATGTTGTTACCCACTGCGAGACTCGTTCAAAGATTACATTGCTTGTAAATTTCATTTGTGAGCCTCGTCGGGTACGTGACTCACTTTCTAACTCCATGCAATAGTCATATAACGATCCTTGTAAATTTTACGACGGAATTGAATATTGGTTGGAGGGATCCTACATTCATCACGAACCATATTGTTGCCAAGTTCAATTCGTTGGGTGGACATTTGTGTGAGTTAATTCTTCCTATCGTTCATCTATCAATGCTCTATTCTCTACAATTTACCTTCACCGAGCATGCGACCATAGGTTTGGAGTTGCTTGATTGGCTTTACTGGCACTATGCTTACACCTAGCTTCCTTTCAACCAATGTAGGTTAGGTTAGGAATAGGATTAGCAAAGTCGTCTTACATCCTTTCTTCCTGCATAACTTAGATATTTGTTTTTATTTTCATCTGAATAACATAGGTTTAGACTTGTTTTGGTTGCTTCAATAAAGACCACCAACTGTCATTAGCTTAATTTGTAGTTCATGGTGATCGCTTTAGTTTAATTTCCTTCTTTTAGTGCAATGCTTTTCATTTTGTTTCACTGAAAGTTTAGTTCTACCTTGGTTCTCATCCATTTCATGAGGAAACCCTGTGCAAAATTCTACTAGAAGATTCATGTTTTGCTTTAGTAACACCTACTTTAACGTGCACATTTGAATAGTTTATTACCCTAAGCTACTAAAAGAAGAACATATGTTGAAAAATACTTTACAACCGAGGGAAATGCAGTTAAGGTCCTTGAAAAGGAAAACATACCAATTGTCCATGTGTCACGGGTTTTAAGGTGTATTTTTAAGTTTGAAAGTGTCTTGACCATTCAATAGACTATATACAGTCTTGCTCTTTATTTCATCTAGGAAAGGCACCATGATTCAAAAATCATAGCAACGAAAACTAGTAAGATTGATGGTTTAATTTTAAACACCTGCACAGGTATGGTCCCCTTTGTTTTCAAAAAACATTATCTCTAATTTGGTGTCCCATACCAGCCTGAATAAAAACTTTAGGCATGGTTTTGAATTCTACACAGATGTTTTCAGGAAGGAATTATCTTATCTTACATTGCACTAAGTTGAATTTTCTAATGGGTTATATAATGATGTTCAAAATTGGCTAATAAAACAATTCATATCGTTGATCACTGGTTTTAATTGATGATATATGTTTATTGCTTGCTTGCAGACTTCTCTTGTGGAGGTTTTTGCTTTCTTGAAGCAAACCTATGACTCGAAGAAGACAAATGAAATGACCATAGGACATGAAGCCTAGGTACAAATGTGCAGTTGGAATCACATGTTTGATTTGAACTAATGAAGAAATGAGCATGTTTGTCGCGGGATAATCTCTTGATTTGGGGAATGTATAAAGTCACAGCCCGAACAAAGCATGCCATGGATGACTAATAGAAGTGCATAAAAGTCCCTATCTGAAGCACAAGATTGCAAAAGTGAAGGCTACAAAATCATGATGAACGGTGTAATTATTAGCCAACACTGGCACTAAAACCCATCTGAACGAAGTATTGCACGTATTAGCTTTCACATGGATTGATCGTTTCAAGAGGCTGCAAACTTCAAGTTGGTTGGAATGTATGAATATCCTCTAAGCCACTAGAAACACTCAATCTATAATTTCTTTACCAATCAACTGCATTTCCTAATTACATATTGTTGATCGTCATTCATCTAAAAGGCTTGATTTTTCAGTTGCAGCAAGAAATTGGACCGAATTCATCTCTAACCCCGAATACGTCATCTCTCCTAATTCAACACTTTTCTTCCCATTCTTTCATCATCATCTTTTCCCTTCAAAGCAATTCATTTCTTCAATTTTGTTTTCTTATGATCTCTAATTATATTTCATGATATACAAAACTCTCACCTACATTTGTCTTTTCACAGGAAACACCTTCACACTGGAAGCTGGCATGAATCAGCTTGCACCTCTTTCCTAGCTCATGAGCAGAATAAGGGGTCTCTATTTGAACATGAATTAGAACTATCCAGAAATGTCGTGACAATGGTTAAACCATGACTAAGAATAATGGTTAATTAACGGTCATTATTGTATATTGGTTGGCGAGCAAATCCTATGTAATGGAGGAACCATCCACACACCAAGTGGTTGCTCACGTGAAAGGCAAAGTGTCAAAGTCTAAAGGATGAAAACCCAAAAGGAATATCTCTACGTAGCCAGGTGTAAAAAATATACAAATAAATCTTAAAAGCTGGAAGTCATCCCCTATCAGGATAAAAAGGCCATCGCTTTCCCCATCCACTGAATCCTAAGCATGCACTAAATAAGTCAAGAAGGAATGGAAAGGAAAGTTTGACCAGACTAGGAGACATGTAGATATCTCCGCTAGGGCCATGGACGCTCGTTGGAAACAGAGCAAGGCCTGTGACGTTGTGGTGAATCCACCAGGGCTATGGACATTCGCAGGCAGTGGAGAAACACCTGCGAGATATCTATTTACGCACCTGGTGAAAAATATTTATTTATCCCAAACCTATATTATCCCGACGATGGAGATGCCAACCCGGATCATCGATGCAGTTTAAGGAAATAAATCTCATCATCGTTCATCCTCCATCTACAACAGACGAGCCCTACTAGTTGATATGCAAACATCGCCAGTGAGCCCACCATGATGAAATCTTTCAAGTAACTATTGCACATTATTTTTATAATTTTTTAGAACTTAAAATTAAATTTCACGACTCTCTATATTTTTTTCTTATCAGTTAGGAAAGACAACCAAAGATTTTGGATTTGCCCAATGTGTCACCATTTGTTGTGCTCACACAACAACCTCCCAATTGTTTTTTCTTAGCCTCTATCCAAGACAAGAAATTGCCCCCCCCTTTAATTCTTCCAACCAAAACCCTCACACTCTCTCCCTCGTGCAAATAGCTACGCTTAATTTCTCCTCACCCTACCTCACCTTCTCATTTCCAGTTCCTCCTCATATCACTTCTACTTGGCAATACACACTTATGCAAGTTCCCACTTCCTGCGCTGACACATAATGCATCGAAGCGCACATCCTTTATTTCACCTCTACATTGGCATACCATTGATTTCTTTGCCAATACATAAGCCACCTCCCTTTGAACTTGGTTGATGTGCTAATGCACCTCCACTAAACTTCACCGATGTATGTCTTCCTCACCTATGAAGTACGCGTGATCAATGCCAACACATCGGTAATGTTTGCACATCCATCATCACCGTGCACACTCCTTCCACTTGCGTTGATGCATCACATACCGGTGACGCTCCCTCCTTTCAGTTCATTACAATGCTTATCGATGAGGTTCACCTCTCCATCCCCGACACACTACCCATTGACAAGTTTCCCTCTTCTGTCGTCGATGTGTTAGTGGAAGGATGTCAACCCCTCATCGCCATCGAGTGCATTGATGACAATATTCTTCCTCTCGCCAACATCGATCAGGTCAATGTGGCTCGCCTTCGCCTTTAATATTATCTCATCATGTTGTAGCTCATACCCTTCTTACTGCATCTGCTAGTCAGTCCCCTAAACGGTTTCCAATTATTTACTAAAATTTCCATGGCTATTTAGATCGTCGGTCACTGATTGCTTATTGTGCCTGACCCACTCCATATTGCAGTCATAATCAAACCAATTTGTATTGCAACAGCTTGTGTTCAAGTACCACATCATCTTTTGTATTTGCGCATCTTGATTTTATAACTAACTATGGGCATGAAAGTGTTGTATATCATCACATAGGTTAACTAAAGCATATGTAGGTCTCGCGTTGACTTGAAAATGCATCTTGAAGAAAAAAATCGGTTACCCCGGCTCCAAAATCGTGTTAAGCACCTCAAATGTCAATTGGTTGTTTATAATTATATGTTATTGACACATCACCTCAACTTCAATGGATGGAATAAGAACCTATATAACATAGATGACATTGGAACTTATGGAATCGCACTCTCGTGAAGCAATCGCAAGGATGGGGTCCAAAATTTAATTTAAAAATGTCCTTGCTCACAATTTTGGGTATTGGCCAAAGTGGATTTGTCACTCCTTAAATAAGCTATTTGTATGGATTAATCAATTAAGATTCCAACTGTTATCAGACAAATCGGTACCTGCAGACACAAACTGATCTCCCTAACTTCCACATGAAGCTAGAACAAAACAAGACATAATGCAAACTTCACCTTAGACTTCATTGTCATATAAGCTAGTTTAGAGAGATACAAGTGACATACCTTTTAAACGATGTTTGATCCTCGCTAGTGTCATCCTTGTAGCTCATTTCAATGGCTCTTTTATCCAACACAAACACCTTTGCTCGAATGCCTTTGATGAAGAAGAAACATAATCTAACGTAGAGAACTAAAACAAAGCTCTCAAGTATAATCTGTGGTAGAACTCTTCATGCATATGCAAGCCCTTGCAAACCTTAGCCTTTTCCA
>CBVK0100592197.1:0-15691 GCA_900067695.1 Picea abies | reverse complement strand
ATTGATTACTATGTGTGCACTACTAATGAAAAAAAGTATGAGCTAATTATCCAGATAAATGGAAGGAGTCTTGCAAGATATTTCAACCCATTTCATTTTGATACACATAAATCAAAAATACCATTGAAATATAAAAATATTAAAATTGAAATTCGCATTGAAAGAAAACAATAGTCATGAGAATAAAACCATAAGGTTCTTGTCTAATTAGGATCCTTTCCCCCTCCATCCTGGGAGGGAACTAATTAAGAATTTTCACTATAGAAAACAAAAGGTTTAATATTGTATGAAGATTTAATACATTTGTTATTTTCTCTACATCTATGATTATGTGTTTCAATAACAACTTCAAGTTACTAGCAGTGTGATGAAGGAGCATCACTCCACCTCAACAACGCACCATAAAGACAATGCATCAGTACACTAGGAGGGAGTGGAACCCAAAGAAGGATGCGCCAATACTTTCAAATTTTGAACTGAGTTGAAAAATTTAATATAATTCAATGTAATTAAATGTTTGAAGGATCAAATAAATCTGAGCACATTTGTTTTAACATGTTTCATGTAACGTCACTTTAAATGGATGACAATTGGGCATATTTAGGTTTGATTCGGATGAGATGTCCATTTAATGTAATTTAATGAGGTAGGTATAGGAAGGCACGAGAAGTCCCTCCTTTGTTGAAATATCTCTTGTATCGAAATTCATTATTTAGTTAGTGGAAGAGCAGTTAGAAGAGAGGAGAGGAGAGAAAGAGTTGAAGACTCCGTTGTAGTCCAGCATTTGTAAACATTTGTACATAACCATTGAGATATCAATACAAAGAGAATTTTTTCTTGCCCATGAGGTTTCTATTTGTTTTTATATTTTCTTTCTAAATGTTTTTGAATGTTTTCCATGTGTTTATGAATGCCATGGATGCATGCATGTTTTCCATTTGCAAGAATTAGATAGATTTCCCTATTTGTTAGTTTTCTAAGTTTTTTGGGCTCTTAGGCTTGTGCAAGGAGTGCACAATAGAGTAATTGAAGTAATTTGTGAATCCAGCACAAGAAGTTCATTTTGAACTATGTTACAAGTTCAAGGAAGATTGTGTCAAGTGGGCACACTAGAACTATTCCAAATCTCAGAAGGAAAAGCACGGAAGAAGTAACACTAGTGTTACTAAACACTCTGAGGATTTAGTGCAAGGCGTGCATGAGAACTCTATTTTGAGTTCTGAGAGGAGGTTTATAAGTGGGAACATCAGAAGGTAAGTGCAAGGAGTGCATAGAACCATGCAAAGAGTGTGTAGGTAGAGTCATTTTCAAACTCCTTTTTTCAGGAGAAACAGTTGTAGTCATGTAAGAACGGGTGCAAAGAGTGCACAATCACCCAGAGAAGGGTAAAGTTGAAGAAGTCTCGTGCAAGGTGTGCATTGGGCCAACACTGAGCTAAGTGTCGAGGATTTGAGTTGGGGTAGCGCAATGAGTGCATGAAAGGACCTCGCAAACCTTCAAAGTCTCGAGGAGAGTAAGCGTTAGAGTTGTGCAAAGAGAAATTACAAAGATGTTTTCCAAGTTTGAGGTTTCACAGTGTTCAAAGGATCCGAGGGAAGGAATCTGAGGCTTAAAAAAACCTCGTGAAGTAAAGCTAGGGATAAAGAGATTCTTTTATACCAAGAGGGAAGAAGGATTTTTTAAAGGAAAAAAGGGTTGGGACCCTTGAATTTTAAATCATTTCAAGCTCAAGAGGTGTAGCGTGGAAATAGATACCAAGTTACTAGTCCTTGCAGAGGAAGGTTCAAAGGACAATCCTTTGAAATAATTGGAGGAATCCTTCGTTGGGAGAGTCAGCACAACAGTGGAGGAGGAGAAGCTACAAAATTCATTATATTGGCTATGGGGAAGATGTGGACCATTGGATCGAAGTCCAAGCAGAAGGAGGAATGAATGGACGATAAGGACAAATCTAATTCATTGGATCTAGGTGTGTGGATCGCAAGCCGTCGGATCTAGGTAAGTAGCTCATATTTTAAATACTGGAATTCCTTCGGACTTTGGAAATCTGTAGGTTTTTCATACTCAGATGAAAAGGAGAAGAGGTTCTCGAAGTCTCGAGGACTCGAAGTGGATCTGGATCGTCCATTGTTGAGGACACCTATCAGGAGATCCTAGGTAGTCTGGAAGTCCGACTATCTGGAGAATTTAGAGCCTAAGCATAGAAGTGTGTAATTTCCTCGAAGTTCCGAAGTACTAGAGTAGATACTCACCATTTATCAGAGAAGAGGATGTGTGGCAGTTTATCCAGGGATCCGAAGGTCCAGCACTCCAAAGGAGTTTGTTAAGTGAAGTGCTTGGTTGGAAGTTTTTTGGAGTCCTAAAGGATAGAACTCATCCCAGTCGTCGATCCGGAGTTGACATGTGGTGATAGATCTAGAGGTATGAAGCCCTAGTACTCCGAAGGAAAGGGTTGAGAAACCACCTTGGAGTGAAGACACTCGGAGTTCAAAACTGTGGAGCTCATCCTAACCATAGATCAAGAGGAGGAAACATGGAGGAAGGAGAGGAACTCTGTCAATTCAGCGTTCGAGAGATACAACAGTTTGCATTTCCCAAATGAGTGGACACCCAAAGTACGAAATAAATATGAAGAGTCCATCTGTCAAGGCATGTGGTCTGTTGATTTGGGTCATTCACAAGTTTGGAAGTCCAACGCTCTAGATTATTGAATGTGTTATACATCCATAACTACTGAATCCCGAAATCTCGGAGTGGATCATGGTTTTTGGCTAATGAGAAGGAGTGAGTCATTGATTGATTTTTGTGCGAGTATTCATCGGTTTGGTACTACAGGATACCTGTGAAAAGGTGTTTCATAGTGGAAATCTCTGAAGTCCAGGAGCCCAGAGTACGCATGAGCCATTGATCTGTGGGAGCTCTAGAAACATCCGATCAGGTCTGGGGTTCAGTGCTCTAGGATAATAAGTTGTTTTGAGTGGCGAGAACCTCTAAATCCCAGAGCAACGAAGAGATATCAATCATCAATTTCTATCAATTTGTGGACTGTCGGATCGGTGAGCCTCCGGGGAATTTCGAGTTCAGTTTTCCAGAGGTCGGGAGGAGTCAAAGGGTGAAAATATCTAAAGCTCAGAGAACTAAGTATTTATAGGTTGTTTATTTGAAGTGGACGTAGACCATTCAATCTACTATGCACTCTGGAAGTTTGGCAGTTCGCGAGTTCAGAGGATTGGAGGTATAGGGGTGTTGATGCTCCCAGATTTTGAAGCCTCTGAAGCACCAAATTAGCATGTGTTTGGTTGAGGGCTTGGTTATGGCCCGTGGTCACATGTGATTTCTGCCGATAAAAGGGGTCCAGTTCCCTAATTGGATTTAAGGGGGGAGTTTGACTCACGGTTTTAGCTCGAAGTCACGTGGAAAACATCGTTGGTATTTGAGGACTCTCTCAAATTTGGTTTCACACTTGAGGAACAGGAAAAAGACCTGTGTAAAGAGTTTTAAGGGCTCAACAGGGGCCTGAGAGACAATTCGTCTCCTTAGTTTTGAACGATCCTAGACCGGGAGGTCGCATGGGCCGTAAGTGAGGGTGGGGGTCTACATCATATGGTATCAGAGAGGAATTTTTTTGTAGACAAAAAGAAAAATAGGAGAAGACAAAGTGTTGATGATCTGTGAAGATCTATTTGCAAGTGTGAAGAAGTCAGTAGACAGCTAGGAGGGATGCATGAGAAAGATAGTGGTGCTTTAAGTTGTAGAGCGGGCAAAGAATATAGCTAGGTGAGATGAAATATAAGGACCAATTGAATTCTTAAGGAAGAGAAGGAGAAATGGCTACTGAGGGCCAGAAACAGGGTCATAGAAAAGACAACCAACAGAAAAGCAGAGAACAGATGGATAAAGATCTCAAGGATATCTGAGAAGAGCTCGACTCGCTAATGCTAAATATGCAACAAGAAGTAGAGGGAATATAGAGATATGAATGGCCCATGAAGTAGAACGTGAAGTGGCATGTCCAACAGTTGGTTTCCAATAAGTAGCACCAGGTTTTGAGAAGGTGGTTGAGGCATGCTGAAAACCTTAGTGCCGTAGAGGAGGAAGTGGTTTACATTTGTGAACTAGAGGTTGGAAGCAACCTCAGTGATGAGGAAGAGATATTAGTTGAGGATCTCATAGTCTTCCAGGAGGGAATAGATGAAAGTTTAGATTTCTAGGAGGGAAAAGAGAAGAGATAAGTTGAAGATATCAAACACTTCCAAGAGGGCATAGATGAAAATTATGATTTCTAGGTGGGAAAGGAAGAGGATATGAGATTATGTGAAAGTCTCAGGAACTCAGAGAGGAGTTCCAATCAGCAAGGAGTGCTTAAAAGAAATGGAGGATATGAGACTGTTTGAGAGTCTCATGAACTCATGGGAGAGTTCATATCATCAAGGAGTGCTAGCATAGGAATATTAGAAATGCATTATGATGATTGGGGGAATTGGTGTATTCCTACCAAGTAGCTCAGCAGAGGCCAATGGAACAAGAATCTGAGAAAGAGGCCATGGTGCCAAATGTCTTAAAATATAAAAATTTATGTGTTGTAGGTGCAACAGAAGAGGGACACCTAGCTAAGATTATTGCGATGGAGGAGAAAGAGAAGACATGGAAATCTTCCCAAGAAATAGAGAAAGAAGACCATTCAGTGAAATTGCTCAAAATTTTAAGCAAGGGAGATGAACAGGAAATGACTACAGAATTGGAACCTGCAGCAGAGGAGAGAGAAGAAGACATCATGGATCTTGTTGGTATGTGTGAAGAGATGGAAGACCTGGGGGAAATAATAATAACCCATAGTGGACTTATCCAACAAGTTAATTTGGAAATTGATGAAGAGGAGTTGTAGTAGAGAAGACTGCAAAGAAGGAGCCAAACCATAGACCAGCTGGATGAGGAGATTGAAGAGATTAGAAGGTTGATGTTGGAATTAATGTAGGAGATAGTCAAAAACAAGAGAAGCTTTATCAAAGGAGAAATTGTAGAAGCAGCAGGACAACAACAACAACAATAGAAAGGAGGAGGAGCAAATGCACAACTCCACATACAAGTTTGGGACCTAGGAGGATCTCAACAACATCAGCAGGGGAGCCACGAGTAGGAGCTCATGATTTTTTCCATCACATGAGTATGATGCAAGAGAATTCCTCCAACTCAACAACGTGCTAGAAAGACAGTGGATCAGTGCACTAGGAGGGAGCATAAGCCAAAGAAGGATGCGCCAGTCCTTTCAAATTTTGAACTGAGTTTAAAATTTTAATATAATTCAATGTAATTAAATGTTTTTTTGAACTGAGTTTAAAATTTTAATATAATTCAATGTAATTAAATGTTTGAAGGCTCAAAGAAAGCAGAGCACATGTGTTTTTATAGGTTGCATGTAAATTCACCTTAAATGGATGACAGTTGGGTAGATTTAGGTCTTCTTCAGATGAGATGTCCATTTAATGCAATTTATTGAGGTAGGTGGAGGAAGGTGCGAGAAACACCTCCTTTGTTGAAAGATATATTGTACCAAAATTCATTAGTTAGTTAGTGGAAGAGTGTATAGAAGAGAGGAGAGGAGAGAAAGAGATGAAGAATCAGTTGCAATTTTGTTTTTATAAAAATTTGTATAGAACCATTCAGATATTAATACAAAGAGCAACTTTTCCTACCCATGAGGTTTTTGTGTGTTGTTATATTTTTTTTCTAAATGTTTCTGAATTTTTTTCATGTGTGTGTGTTGTTATATTTTTTTTCTAAATGTTTCTGAATTTTTTTCATGTGTTTATGAGTTCCATGGATGCATGTATGTTTTCCCTTTACAAGAATTAGATAGATTTTCCTATTTGTTAGTTTTTTGAGTGTTCTAGGATCTTAGGCTCGTGCAAGGAGTGCACAGTAGAGTAATTGAAGTACTTTTTGAAGCTAGTGCAAGAAGTGTGTTTTGAACTCTATTACGATTTCAAAGAAGAGTGTTCCAGGTGGGCAAACCAGAACTATTCCAAATCTCAGAAGGAATAGTGTGGAAGAAGGCACACCAGAGTTACTAAACACTCTAAGGCTTCAGTGCAAGGTGTGCATGAGATACAACGGTTTTCATTGCGCAAACTCACAGACACCTGAAGTCCAAAGTAAATATGAAGAGTCCATCTGTCGAGGCTGAAGTCCAAAGTAAATATGAAGAGTCCATCTGTCGAGGCATGTGGTCCGTTGATTTGGGTCCTTCACAAGTTCGGTGGTCCAATGCTCCTAAGGATTGAAGGTGTTAGACATCCGTTGTAACTACCAAAGCCCAAAGTCTCGAAGTGGATCATGGTCATTGGCTAACAAGAAGGAGTGAGTCGTTGATTGATTGTTGTGTGGGTATTCACCAGTCTGGTACTATAGGATACCTGTGGAGAGGTGTTGCACAGTGCAAAGCTTTGAAGTCCAAGAGCCCAGAGTACACATGAGCCATTGATTTGTGGGAGCTCTGGAAACATCCAATCAAGTCCAGGGTTTGGCACTCTGGGAGAATAAGGTGTTTGGAGTGGTGAGAACCTCTGAAGCTCGGAGCAGTGAAGAGATCTCAGCCATCAATTTCTGTCAATTTGTGGACCGTCGGATCGGTGAGCCTCTGGGGAATTCCAAGTTCGGTTTTCCAGAGGTCAGGAGGTGTCAAAGGGTGAAAATCTCTGAAGCTCAGAGCACAAAGTATTTATAGGCTATTTAGTTGAAGCAAACGTAGACCATTCGATCTTCTAAGCACTCCGGAAGTTTAGTAGTTCATGAGTTCAGAGGATTGGAGGTATAGGGGTGTTGATGCTCCCAGAGTCTGAAGCCTCTGAAGCGTCGAAGTAGTGTGTGTTTAGTTGAGGGCTTGGTTACGGCCCGTGGTCACATGTTATTTCCTTCGGTAAAAGGGGGCTAGTTCCCTAATTTGATTTAAGGGGGGAGTTTGACCCGCGGTTTTAGCTCAAAGTCACGTGGAGGACACTGTTGGTATTTGAGGACCCTCTCAAACTTGGTTTCACACTTGGGGAACATGAAAAGGACCCGTGTAAACATTTTTTAGGGCCTGAGAGCCAACTTGGCTCCTTATTTTTGAACGATCCTAGACCGGGAGGTCACACGGGCCCTAAGTGAGGGTGGGGGTCTACATCATATGATATTAGAGAAGATATTTGTTTGTAGACAACAAGAAAAAGAGGAGAATACAGAGTGTTGATGCTTTGTGAAGATTTGTTTGCAAGTGTGAATAAATTAGTAGACAGCTAGGAGGGCTGCATGAGAAAGCTAGTGGTGCTCTCAGTTGTACAGCGGGAAAAGAATATAGCCAGGTGGGATGAAATAGAACAACCAATTTCATTCTTAAGGCAGAGAAGGAGAAAATGGATATTGAGGGACATAAATGAGGTCAAAGAAAAGACCGCCAGTAGGAAAGAAGAGCATAGATGGATAAAGATCTTAAGGAGATCCGAGAGGAGCTCGATAGTCTGATGCTAAAGATGCAATAAAAAGCAGAGAGAATCTAGAGATATGAATGGCCCATGAAGTAGAAGGTAAATTGGCATGTCTAGTAGTTGGTTTCCAAGAGGCAGCACCAGGTGTTGAGAAGGTTGTTGAGGCATGCTAAAAACCTTAGTGCCACAGAGGAGGAAGTGGTTTACATTTGTGAACCAGAGGTTGGAAGGAGCCTCAGTGATGAGGAAGAGAGATTAGTCGAGGATCTCATAGACTTCTAGGAGGGAATAGATGAGAGTTTTGATTTTTAGGAGGGAAATGAGAAGATATCAGTTGAAGATCTCAAACTTCCAGGAGGGCAGAGATGAAAATTATGATTTCCAGGTGGGCAAGGAAGAGGAGATGAGACTGTGTGAAAGTCTCAGGAACTTAGAGAGGAGTTCATATCAGCAAGGAGTGTTGACACAAATGGAGGAGACGAGACTATCTAAGAGTCTCATGAACTTGGGGGAGAGTTCAGATCATCAAGGAGTGCTAACAGAGGAAGATCATAAATGCATTATGATGATTGGGGGAATTGGTATATTCCTACCAAGTAGCCCAACAGAGGCCAATGCAGCAAGCATTCGAGAAAGAGGCCATGGTGCCAAATGTTTTAAAATATAACAATTTATGTGTTGCAGGTGCAATAGAAGAGGGACATATAGCTAAGACTGTTGTGATGGAGGAGAAAGAGAAGACATGGAAATCTTCCAAAGAACTAGTGAAAGAAGAGCATTTAGTGGAATTGCTCAAAATTTTCAGCAAGGGAGATGAGCAGGAGATGACTGTAGAATTGGAACCTGCAGCAGAGGAGAGAGAAGAAGACATCATGGATCTTGTTGATCTATGTGAAGATATGGAAGACTTGGGGGAAATAATAATAACCCATAGTGGAATTATCCAACAAATTAATTTGGAAATTGATGACGAGGAGCTGCAGTCGAGAAGACTGCAAAGAAGGATCCAACCCATAGACCAGTTGGACGAGGAGATTGAAGAGATTAGAAGGTTGATTTTGGAATGAGCGCAGAATATAGTCAACAACAAGAGAAGTTTGATCAAAGGAGAACCTGTAGAAGCAGCACGAAAACAACAACAACAGTAGAAAGGAGGAGGAACAAATGGACAACTCCACATCAAAGTTTGGGATCCAGGAGGATCTCAACAACAGTAGCAGGGGAGCCATGAGTAGGAGCTCATGATTTTTTCTAGCATAGGAGTATGATGCAAGATCATTTCTCCACCTCAACAATCCGCCAGAAATAAATTGCATCAGCGCACTAGGAGGGAGAGGAACCCAAAGAAGGATGCTCCAATCCTTTCAAATTTTGAACTGAGTTTAAAATTTTAATATAATTCAATGTAATTAAATGTTTTAAGGCTCAAAGAAAGCCAAGAACATTTGTTTATACAGGTTGCATGTAAAGTCACCTTAAATGGATGACAGTTGGGTAGATTTAGGTTTGCTTCAGATGAGATGTCCATTTAGTGTAATTTAATGAGGTACGTGGAGGAAGGCACGAGAATCGCCTCATTCTTGAAAGATATATTGTATCGAAATTCATTATTTAGTTAGTGGAAGAGAATATTAAGGAGAGGAGAGGAGAGAAAGAGATGGAGACTCTGTTGCAATTTGTTTTTTATAAACATTTGTATAGAACCATTCAGATATTAATACAAAGAGCATTTTTTCCTACCCATGAGGTTTTTGTGTGTTTTTGTATTTTTTTTCTGAATGTTTCTGAATTTTTTTCGTGTGTGTATGATTGACATGGCCCATGGATGAATGTATGTTTTCCCTTTATAGAAATTAGATAGATTTCACTATCTGTTAGTTTTTTGAGTGTTCTGGGCTCTTAGGCTTGTGCAAGGAGTGCACACTAGAGTAATTGAAGTACTCTATGAAGCTAGTGCAAGAAGTGTGGTTTGAACTCTATTACGAGTTCAAGGAATATCATTCTAGGTGGGCACACAAAAAATATTCCAAATCTAAGAAGGAATAGTGTGGAAGAAGGCACACTAGAGTTACTGAACACTCTGAGGATTTATTGAAAGGCGTGTGTGAGAAATTTGTTTCAAGTTCTGAGAGGAGGTTTCTAAGTGGGAACATCAGAAGGTAAGTGCAATGAGTGCACAAAACCATGCAAAGAGTGCATGGGTAGAGTCATTTTAAGACTTCTTTGTTTAGGAGAAAAAGTTTGAGTCATGTAAGAACTAGTGCAAAGAGTGCCCAATTTCCCAGAAAAGGGTAAAGTTGAAGAAGTTTCGTGCAAGGTGCACCAAGACAACACTGAGCTAAGTATTGAGGATTTGAGTCAGGGAAGCTCAAGGAGTGCGTGAAAGGACCTCGCAGACCTTCATACTTTCAAGGAGAGCAAGTGTTAGAGATGTGCAGGTAGCAATTAGAAATATTATTTCCAAGTTTTAGGTTTCAAAGTGTTCAGAGGAGCTGAGGGAAGGATTCTGAGGCTTAAAAAAACCTCATGAAGTAAAGCTCAGGAGAAGGAGTGTTTTTTATTCTAGGAGGGAAGAAGTATTCATTGAAGGAAAAAAGGGTCGAGACACTTGAATTTTAAATCATTTCAAGCTCAAGAGGTGTAGCGGAAAAATAGAGACCAAATTATTGGTCCTTGCAGAGGAAGGTTTAAAGGCCAAGCCTTTGAAATAATTGAAGAATCCTTCATTGGGAGAGTCAGCGCAACACTAAAGGAGGATAAGCTACAAAAATCATTAGATTGGTTGTGGGATAATATTTGTACTGTTGGATTGAAGTCCAGAAGGAAGGAGGAGAAGGACAAATATCATACTTCGGATCTAGGTGTGTGGATCGTGAGAAATCGGATCCACGTAAGTAGCTCATATTTTAAATCCTGGAAGTCCTTTGGACTTCGGAAGTCTAGAGATTTTTCATACTCATGGGAAAATGAGAAGACGTTCCCGAAGTCTCGGGGACCCAAAGTGGATCTCGACCTTCCATTGTTTAGGACACCTGTCAGGAGATCTGGGGTAGTCCGGAAGTCCGACTATTCGACGAATTTGGAGCCTAATAATAGAAGTGTGCAAGTTACCCAAAGATTTGAAGTACCAGAGTAGATCCTCACCATTGATTAGAGAGGAGGACGTGTGGTAGTTTATCCAAGGATCCGGAGGTCCAACACTCTAGAGGATTTTGTTAAGTGCAGTTCTTGGGTGGAATTTTTCTAGAATCCTGGAGGTTGGAACTCATCCTATCTATCAATATGGAGTGGACACGTGGCACTAGATCCATAGGTATGGAGCCCTAGTACTCTGGAGGAAAGGGTTGAGAAACCAACTTAGAGTGAAGACGCCCAGAGTTATGAACCGTGGAGCTCATCCTAGCCATAGATATGGAGGAGGACATGTGGAGGAAGGAGAGGAAATCAGTTAATTCTACATTCGCGAGATACAAAGGTTTTCATTGTGAAAATTCCTGAACACCCGAAGTCCGAAATAAATATGAAGCATCCATCTATCGGGGTGTGTGGTCCATTGATTTGGGTCATTCACGATTTTGGTGGTCCAATTCTCCGAAGGATTGAAGGTGTTAGACATCTGGAGTCCCAAAGTGGATCGTGGTAATGGGAAAGCATGAGCCATTGATTGCTTGTCGTGTGAGTATTCATTGGTCTGGTACTCTGGGAGATCTACAGAGAGGTGTTGCACAATGGAAATCTCTAAATTCTAGGAGCCCAGAGTACACATGAGACGTTGATCTGTGGGAGCACCGGAATCGTCTGATTAGGTCCAATTTTTGGTGCTCTAGGATAATAAGGTGTTTGGAGTGGCGAGAACCTCCAAATCTCGGAGAAGTGAAGAGATCTCAACTGTCAATTGTTGACAAGTTGTGGACTGTCGGATCGATGATACTCCAAGGAATTCAAATTTTGGTTGTCTAGAGGTTAGGACCAGTCAAGGGGTGAATATCTCTAAATACCATAGCATGGAGTATTTATAGGTCATTGATTTGAAGCAGACGTAGACCGTTTGATATTCTAATAAATTTGGAAGTCTAGTAGTTTATGATTTCATAGGATTGGAGGTATAGGGGTGTTGATGTTGTCAAAGCCTGAAGCCTGTGAAGAGACGAATTAGTGCATGTGTGGTTGAGCGCCTGGTTATGTCCCATGGTCACATGTTATTTCCACTAGTAAAAGTGGGCGATTGCCCAAATTGTATTTAAGGGGGGAGTTTGACTCATGGTTTTAGTCCAAAGTCATGTGGAGGACTTCGCTGGTATTTGAGA
The DNA here is from genome assembly GCA_900067695.1 of Picea abies. Classification (NCBI taxonomy): domain Eukaryota; kingdom Viridiplantae; phylum Streptophyta; class Pinopsida; order Pinales; family Pinaceae; genus Picea; species Picea abies. The sequence continues at coordinate 3,921 of CBVK0100592197.1, read as the reverse complement.
ACCCTCGTAAACTTGGTTTCACGCATGGGGAATGGGAAAATGAATTGTGTAAAGAGTTTTGAGGGCTTAGAAGGGGTCCGAGAGCCAATTTGGCTCCTTATTTTTGAACGATCCTAGACCAAGAGGTTCCATGGGCCCCAGGTGACGGTGGGGGTATGCATCACAGTGGAGGGTGATGTTGCTTAAAAATATTAACTAAATCACAATATACGATGTGGGGGTTGCAACAATATAAATATTCTCCTAACTAATATGCAGGGGTTGCAAAAATCTAACTAATATGTCAGGGTTGCAACAATTTAATATGCTCCCCAACACATGGCAATGTCCAAGGAGCATGCATCCCTAACACATTTTTCAAAGTCTTATGATTAAGTTAAATGTCTCTTTACATTGTTGAGGGTATTGGAATGTTTTTTAATGTTGTCTAATTGATTAATGTAATTTTGTACTTAGTGTCATTATTTTCATAATGATGATCATTATAAATTGAGCCTAAATAGCACAATGTGTTGTAATAAGTCTTCACAAAAAGAAAAAAAGAAAATAAAAAATATTCACAAAACTTGATTACATAATTACATGGACAAAATTCAAACTAGAGTATTTAGGAATTCCAAATTCTAAACTCTGTCATGACATTCTAATTGCTTGTAAACTTTTGTTTACACTTCCTAATAAGTGTGTGTTCCATTTAAATAAAATATAAAAGTCCATAAAATGTGCTACTTGGGAGGTCTTCCTTCAATCCTTTAAATAATATATGTTATCGACATTTCTATCTCACTTCATAATTTTGCTACATGTTGTTAGTATGTATCTCATTGTATTATATGTTACTAGTATGGATCTAGTTGTATTAAAGTATCCTAATTACACGCATTGTGCCACCCTCTCATGAAGTGCTTGAATAATCAATTGATCAACCTTTCACCAATCTTAAAAAGAGGTTCCCCATCACCTAAATGATTTTGCTACATGTTATTATTATGTATCTAGATGTATTATATGTTACTAGTATGGATCTAGTTGTGTTGAAGTAGCCTAATTACACTCATTGTTACACTCTCTCATGAAGTGCTTGAATAATCAATTGATCAACCTTTCACCAATCTTAAAAGGAGGTTCCACATCGCCTAAATATTAATATCCCTCTTCAATGACTTAATCTACAAGTACCATCATTCTACTTGAAACCCTCTAGCAATTTCAGACCTCTTGCATATGTCATAAGAAAGTAGTTGAACGGTCTCTTAAATTTCTCATTTAACTTCTCATGTGGTACTTATTATATTATTTTCATGTCTTATCAATTAAATTTTTTATTAAATTTTTCCTAATCATTATCATGGTTAGGAGCAACTTTAGGCTATAATGAAGTTCATTGTGTTGTTTGTACAATGCTTTGAATTGCACTAATCACAATAAAGTGCACTTTAGCTCTCTATGTGAACTAAGAATTGTCCTCCAATTGTGGTAGTCTAAAGTTAGTAGGAAAACACTTCCATTAGTTTTCACCCTTACCTCCATCAATCTATTCTCTCATGGCCATCCCATCATTGTGCTCCTTACTAAAAATCCATTAACATTAACCATCAAGAAAAAAATATCGTTGTGATTTCATTCAAATCACATAACATTGATTATTAATGGACACTAGGATTAATTATGACACGTGATGGAGTAGTTATCCATTTCTATACATCTTCACCAAGTTATATTTTTATTTATTATCAAATTTAAAAAGTATACTTCTTGAATTACAGTTATTTTTTTAAGATACACTAAGTGGATCTTATAAAAAGCCCGACATTTTCACCCTTGAAAAATGGTTGCATGTTTCTCTAAAATCCTCCAAGACTTTGATTCCATTAGTTTTCACCCTTACCTCCATCAATCTATTCTCCCATGGCCATCCCATCATCGTGCTCCTTATTAAAATTCCGTTAACATTAACCATCAAGAAAAAATAGCATTGTGATTTATTTCAATTCACATAACATTGATATTAATGGACACTAGGATTAATTATGACACTTGATGGAGTAGTTATCAATTTCCATACATCTTCACCAAGTTCTATTTTTATTTATTATCAAATTTCTAAAGTATACTTCTTGAATTACAATTTTTTTTTTAAGATACACTAAGTGGATCTTATAAAAAGACCAACATTTCCACCCTTGAAAAATGGTTGCATGTTTCTCTGAAATCCTCCAAGACTTTGAGTCCTTACAAGGTATTATGTACGTTAGGAAACAATTCAAATGAAGACTATATAAACTTAAATGTCAGGGTTTTAGTAAACCCTTATAGAAAAACTATTTGGTCTAGAAAATTAGATCCATTTATATGTTGGAATACTGAGAGGGGGGTGAATCAATATTACCCTTTTTCAACAGTTAGCAGTTACTTTTATATTTTTTTAATTACCACAATAGATCAACAATAGACTTGTTTGTAAAATCGATTATATAAATATAATTAATAGGAATTACAAGGATTTTATGATAAATAGTGAAGGACACAAATCCATTTTAGAGCACCAACTCCCTTGTTTTTAGGTCACGAACCCTAGGAAGAACCAACTCCATTTTTTTTAGGGCACCAACCCTAGGAAGAACCAAATCCCTTGTTTTTAGGGCACCAACCCTAGGAAGCACCAACTCCCTTGTTTCTTTAGGGAACTAACCCTAGGAATCACCAACTCCCTTGTTTTTAGGGCACCAACCCTAGGAAGCACCAACTCCATTATTTTTAGGGAACCAACCCTAGGAAACACCAACTCCCTTGTTTTTAGGTTACCAACCCTAGGAAGAACCAACTCCCTTATCTTTACTTAGTAAAGGATATGAATCCTTCCGTGCTCCTCCCTTCCACCCTCACTTCATAATAATCATCATTTCTTCTTCTTGGACACTTCTTATGTTTTGATCTTTTGATATGGACTGTAGAGACACTTTCTTCTCACCATTCTTTCTCATTTATATAATCTCCCAACTGGTGTGAGTTTCTTCTCACCATTCTTTCTCATTTATATAATCTCCCAACTGGTGTGAGCTATGAATAATTGTGTCCCTTTGTTTGCACCATCGTACCTCTTCATTTTAAATTAACAATAATCTCCATTATTATTCAAACATTATTGTGAAGGATTTTAATTCAGTGAGAATGCTTTTCATAAATCGACCACAGGTATGGATCGATTTCTTTAATTCGATTCCGTGTCTCTACAAATATTGCAGAAATTGAATCCCACATAGGCACTTCCTTCAAACCATTTACATGTTACCATATGCACAAAACTACAAACTTATTAATTAAGTGATGTACCTAGTGCCTCATGGCTTATGTGTTTGTAACACATGATCGGGGGATGGAACCTAGTCCTTTGGTACTTCAGAATTCAGGAATTTTCTCTCTCATCCAATCTTTCAGAGTTTCAACTCTCCAAAGTTCTTACCTCTCACAAGGGTTGATCCAATGGTTGGCATGATTTCTAGAACCAAATAAATGGTCTGGATTTGATCCTTACACTATACTTCCACTGATTAATCCAACGACTATGACTTAATCAAAGGTTGACATGGAAGACCACTACTTACTTCGAGACTTCGGGACTTTGGGCCTCTGCAATATTTCAACCTTCCGGAGTACATTTTGCCAAAGTGTTCATTAGCACTTTTGGCTTGATAACTTCCACATGTCCAGGAGCTAGGACCATGGAATTAATCATTCCAAGCATGTGTTCTATAACCGATATCGACCATTAATATTCCTTCTTGATGGATGGGTGGATCTTAAATCGGAGCTTTGGGACTTGAGGGGTTTGGAGGTCTGGGTGATTTCTATTCTAATTTCCATCATAGTTGGTCAGCACTGAAGTGGTCAACCTGGGAGATCTTACGTCATTTTTCCACT